>CM068373.1:211161435-211269481 GCA_034769895.1 Magicicada septendecula | reverse complement strand
TGTGACTCAGATCCGTGCGTTTGCGGATTGAGGCGTGAAGGTGTGGTGTGTTCTGCAAGGTGGCGCCTACCTCACACATGTTTGTCTTCTCTACAAACATTATCCATAGTTTAATAGGAGTTGTGGTATTGAGAACTCAGAAATGGGTAGTACATATTCGTAATTGTCAGTCATTCCTGCACCCCCACCGTTTTTTCACATGACTTCCAGCCACACGGAGATGGAATCAAGCTATACCTAGAGAGATATTCTTGAGAAGGAATAGCACATTGAATCCACTTCCACACACACACATTAAAACATAACACATAAGAGAAATATAAACGCAATTTCAATATTGTTGGTGGAAAAATTTGAGTTAAGAACAGTACCGTTTTGGGCTACAACGTTTGTTGTTTAATACTTACATTTCTGCTATTTTCGTGACACAGCCTCAATGGTTTGACTGAAAAGCCTGAAAGTATAGTGTATTGTAACAGTGGCGTATCTAGAATTAGTCCTTGGGGGAGGGGGTCCGGTTGAGTCGGCCACATACGAAAGGAAAACAAGACTAATCAATATTACTGTCTTTAATGTGGCTGGAAAACGTGTGATAATACCCCGAAATCAATCCTATGGACATAAACGATAACAACGCAATGAAAATACACCTTATTGAGCTTGTTTACAAGATACTTATTGACTGCATTGATTTTTCTGTATTGAATATTTCAAACGTATTTGCAAATTCTGTGAAATATACATGTTTATATATTTAAAAACCAGTTACTACTATTATTCATTGTTGTATTGGAGTGTTAGTGGTCTCAAATATTTCTACTAGTAATTTTATACAAACCACTATGTTGTCTTTGGTATTGACGAACGCTTTCGGCAGTCAAGCCATCTTCAGGTCATTTACCAACCTTATCTTCAACTTAATTTTTGTTTTCAAATATTTATAGAAATCTTCAACTTTATTTCTCTGCTCCATTATTCTTCTACTCCTTAGATTTGTCAATCTATTAATTTATTGTTGTATTGGAGTGTTAGTGGTCTCAAATATTTCTACTAGTAATTTTATACAAACCACTATGTTGTCTTTGGTATTGACGAGCGCTTTCGGCAGTCAAGCCATCTTCAGGCTGAAAAAATAATATAACATCCTAAAAATTAGGAGATTTTAACAAAATTCCTCGTCAACTGTTTCGACCCTCTGGGGGATGAGTCCGGTCCCGTTTGTTCCCCCTTCGTAACAAATTTTATTTCATATAACGTCTAATTACTAGTTTTATCCTGGTCATTGACTGTCTTATCGTAGAACGACCAAAACGTACGGAGTTACAAAACTGAAACTTGAGTTAAACCCGAAATTTGTATTATTCTTAATAATCAGGAAAGTTTTTAAAGTGAAAAAAATGCCACGCCGTTTCTTCCCGAAAAAGAACACGGAAACACGCCAGAGATCTTCACAAATGTATCGAAAAGGGAACGACGTAACTTACAGATGACTAATTACCGCGCGCGCGTTTAAGGGACGCAGCCGGAGAGTTGTCGATCCTCAGGCGTGAGTAATACGACTCTGGGGACGAAAGAAAGGGGTGGTGGTTGCATACAAACGAAAAAAGATGCAAATAATAGAATGTTGTTAAGTCACGTGCGGCGAACACGACCCCGTCAGATGATACTCGTAGATACCTACTGGTAACAATAATAACAACAACAACGGCCAATTTAAAACCGTCCTTGTCGTACCCGTATCTGCTTACGTCGTTGGCATTGTGTTATTTATAGTGACATAAAGAGTCGCGCATTATAACCCCCGTTAACAAGGTTTAGCTTGCATACGATGTGTACTTTTTCCTCATACAGACACGAGTATTCAGGATGGCGCGATAACGCGGGATTACATACACGCATGAAATAGCACTGTATTGCTATAATACGTACATAGCTTACAAGAATGTACGAATGAATTGCCAAGTGAATATCGATCTTGGTCATTTTCTGTTTCGCGTAACCCTGCTCACCTGCAAGATATACGGACGTGTATAGTATGTACACGTTGTTACGGCGTTCGCACAGATCGTCGTGTTGTACAGTGAAAACAGAATAACTGACACCAGAAGTCACTAATGACAAAGCTTAGACACAAACAATAGGTAGAAATCAACAAAGCCACTCTTACGCAATAATTGCAGTTGAATTTGTTCAACACACAGCAATAAATGTTACCTTATTACAGTTTTGCCCTAATTAATACAATAACCACTTTCCAGTAAACCGCAACAACAACCCCGAAACGCACTTAAAATATCGCCAGGTGTAACTGAACTGGGCCGCTTTGAAATCCAGTTTTTAGAGTCTAGCCGACGCCCGCCTTGCATTGCTGTGGAACAGACGGCTTGGATGCCGGTAGAATTGTCGAGTAAGGTCTGGAAGGTGCATCTCGAATGACCTATAGCGTTATGTAACTCTGCCGCGTAAACATAGTGAAGCGTCACGTAGTCAACAGCGATGCGGTACTGCCTATTGTGTGTGTGTGTGTGTGTGTGTGAGAGAGAGAGAGAGAGAGAGAGAGAGAGAGAGAGAGAGAGAGAGAGAGAGAGAGAGAGAGAGAGAGAGAGAGAGAGAGAGAGAGAGAGAGAGAGAGAGAGAGAGAAACGACTTATAACGGACACTCACCCGATCGGAAAAATTGTCCGTTATTATGGAGTATCCGTACTTGGAAGTACAGCCTTTAAAACGTGAAAGCAATTTTGTGTTAGAACTTAAACGCTACACTTAAAAACTGCACTTTCCCTACATTAAGTAAATCCACTACGTCGTCAATAAATAGCGTAAATTGCAGAACCAGTGAACACTAATAAAAAAATAAAAGCAATATCAGTTTTTACTTTATTAGGGAGCACTTAAAATGAAAGTATTTACTGCTGTCATTTTACGTATTGCGGTTATGAAAAAGACTAGTCTACCTTTCGAAAGGCGAATATGTTGAACATGTAAATGAACACATTTAAACAGGTTAAATTCTAAAAATTTTAAATGGAGTTTCCTCTCGTGGAGCCACTACTCAGAAGTTACAATTGAGACGCCGTAGCTTGTTCCTCACGAAAAGTAGGTACGACAATGTACTGTCATCGTGCTAAATAATACAACTTATAACACACATAAGCGGACAATGAGATATAATTTACGCGTAAAAGTGAATCACCTAAACTTTGATAACCTTTCAAACCTGACATTACTGTCCTTTACAGAGGAATACTGCAATCAAAGTTAGTCGGTTTTACCGTCAGTTATTTAGAATGTCCTTTATTTTTAAACAGTTCAGCAGTTAAGGGCTGCCCGGAAATTATAGAAATTATTAAAACGGCCGGTATTGACACACTGACCGTCACTAAGAAGTGTCCGTAAGGAAGAGGCTTACTTTACACGTATTTTTACGAACTAATGAAAATACTTTCAGAGCACGTTCTGTATTGAAAAATTAACCGGAAAATCGGAAGAGATCTGGAAACGCCTTGATACTGCTTCTGAAAGATAGCCACGCTTCTGATTCCCACTTTTCAACGTAAAAACAACTTGAAAATAAAATATGCGAATATTTGTTACTTATATATAAATATAGGTCTTTTAATTTTTAAAAAATTGGGTAAAATGATTAGAAATCTACGGTTTTATATTTCTTAAAAAAAACAATAATTTTTTTTAAGTAAACCAAAAAGGCTTATTTTAATGTTTGACGGGATAAATAAAATAAGCTTATTTTAAAATTTCACAAATTACAGAAAATGTTCTTACTAAATAATGAAATAGTGTATTTTGTTCTTTTAGTTTGTGTATACTGTGTAAACGAACAAATATATGTATATTTAAAACTGAGCCAATAAGTGTTTCAATAAGAAATGTATTCGTATTATTATTAATGGCACTGAAAATAGTCTCCACACACCAACTACTACAACGTGATAAAGCAAACGTACAGATGCAAAAGTTTCACTATCATTCCTTTGCTTTATGTTTTCGACTTCTCTTCCAAAGCTTAATCGACTTTCACCAGTGGCTGTGTAAATTTTTGAGAGTTTGAAAAATAGCATTTTCGAAAAGAAATCCTCACTAGTTCCACACGTTAGGATTTTGAGCCTTTAGATTTTACACTTTGCGGAAACATTCCTACAGCTGGAATTCCTGGTTTCTCTCCAACTTTTCCCATCCTTCTCTAAAATCTCCCGCACTGTGTTCGCTACGTTTGCGTTGACATTCTTCTCTTCATCTTTATTCCTTACTTGGCCTTTCATATTCTCTTTGTATGTCTATCTGTATACAGTAGATGACCACACTAACTTCGCTGCGCCTGTTCTACGAACATGGAAGGCTGCAGCTGTCCTCACAAACCGTTATCTCTGTACTCAGTTTAACTTTGTCGTTTTTGGTTCCCCCCCCTAGTGAAATTGTTTATTTCTTCAGTGTGAATTTTATTTTCTGTTGTTTGATCATTGGCCAGGTTTCATATGATTTATGTACATAATTCATTAGTCTATTTTGATTTATGTACATAACGTCGTAAATACATTTAATTTTCTACTTCGGGAAATTCCTTTTTCATGACAGTAAAATATGTATATATATTGCAACGGAACACAGGATGATAAGCTATGTTGTTTGTATCAGAGCACATGGATGACGAGCATTTTCATGTTTAAATTGGTTTATGTAATACTTTGTCTTTTAGCCGTAAGTTTTGTATTTAGAAATGGATAAACATGTAGGGTATACCAAATTCTTCATAAAAAGATGTTCTTTATTGTCATGTGTTTTTTGAGTGAATTTGTGCGGGTGTGATAACGTGTGATCGCTATATCTTCCACGGTAATTAACCGATCGACGTGAAACTTTGACAAGGGATTATTTATGTAAATAGCTTCAATTAGTGTATACTCTATGGTTCATAACAATTTTAGAAATATGGTTTTTTAAGTAGAAAAAACTCAATTTGAAACACTTATCATTAATAGGGTCATAAAATTTTGTAGATAATTCAATGCAAGTTAGTACATATTTATACAAACTCTTTCTGGAAAAGTTTATATCTATCTGATGAAAGCATCAATCATGTGACTTGGGTTTAGCCAATCGGAAAACATTAAATTCAGTAACATTCATTCTCTGTAAAGTAAAGATCGACACAGTCTGTCTGTAAGAGTTGAAGGTGAAGTTGTGCTCGTGCGTGAGAGAGTTTTTCTCGAGCGAACATAGAAAAGAATAACTTAACATAATCCTTGGTATTCGGTACGAAGTTCTGCGTACAGAGCCGAGTGGGTCAATAATTTAAATATAATTATAATATAGTGCAGTATAGTGCTTTTCGTGTAAGTTTAAGATATCCGCTTAGGGACTATAAAGACACTTCAAGATTGCGTGGAAGCTGTACGACTAATACCCCTTATTAAATTGATACCCATATTCACCCTGCGATTGATAAAATTTACATATCAATTAATAACAAACTATTCTAGGGAAAATAATAAGCATTATGACAAGACGAAGAGGACGCCAGGAAGGAGAGACGCTGAAGAAGAGGACGCCAGGACGGAAGCGGAGGATTGCACGTACTGAGGTCGTAGCCTCAATCAAGTAAAACCGATATATTATCGAACATTATAAACTATTATTGCAAATTATAATACATGACAATTTATAATACAATAAACCTCTTTAAAAACTATATTTGTGTTTATAATAAATAATTTTTCATCTCCTCCATAATAGACTTGTTTGTGATTTTTACACACTCACTATATCCTTATTAGTACAATAAAATTTGATCTGTTGCAATATATATATATATATATATATATATATATATATATATATATATATACAGTATATAATTAACAAGAGAACTCATACACTTATATGCACTCATACAAAGAGTAAGTGAGACACAGCGAGACGGAGAGGAAATGAGGGGCAGGGCGTTGTGCAGTTTTTATCTTAAAACATTATAATGCAAAAGTAGGAAAACGTCAACGTTCGGGATCAACGCTGTCATATTATTCAGAATGTAAGATTACCCTGTCACTGCGGCTACAATGGAATTGTGTTAACGCGGAGGTAGGATGTACACTTTATTACGTACGGGAGGGAATGGTGATGCCTCTGTGTTCTCGTTAAACGCGTAGCTTTTAACCGGCCCCCGTTATTATCGTCATCAAAAGGAATACGGTTCGCTTTAGTTCATACACTCGCTCGGTGAAAGCTGATAGTTAATTACTGTGCACGAGTTTGTCAGTGCTTTGTGACGTTTTTCAAAACAAAAACGCAAAGTGTCACATACAGATATTTATCAGACGAGTTCTGTATTTAAATAATTGCAGCGATGCGATAAAATTATTTTCATTTGAACGAACAGTCACTATCATATTTTCTTTCCCGAATACTAATAGATCGACGTTCGTCGACAGTAATGCAACTGTCATTGACTTTGAACATCAAAAGCGAGGGAATTTTTCTGTTTAAATTTGTAATATGGACGTTTGGCAACACTGATTGAAAAAAGAAATTAATCAGTGAAGTTGACGACTTAAAAAAAAAATTGTAATGCGATCGTCATGAGGTACTAGTTAGAAGTATTGTTGACGGTTATTAGATTAGATTATTAAGTACGGTTATTAAGTTACATTAGTAGAGTATTGTTATTGAGGTACATCATAAATCGTTGTTAAAAGTATCATGACTTACGGCTCAGAAGTTTGAACTACAAATAAACACACAAGAACAAAATTAATGACAGCAGAGATGGACTTTTGGAGACGTTCTGCAAGAGTATCTAGACGTGAGAAAATTATTAAAAATGAAGTCATTAAGGATAGAATGAACGTGAAAAATTCAATTGTTGATTTTATCCAAACAAAAATTTACAATGGTATGGACACACGAAAACAATGGGACAGGAAAGATGTCCAAGGAGAGAGTTATAGAATGAACCTCACCAGGAAGAAGGAAAAGAGGAAGACCACCGATCACCGGATAGAAGAAATTCAGACTATATTGAGGGAACGAGAAATTGAAGAAGACCTTTGGATGGACAAGCAGCAGTAGAAGATGAGAATTCAATCACTTCTGTAATCTTTGGTTCCGGAAAATGTGTAAAGATTGTACACCCGAAATAATAATAATAATAATAATAATAATAATAATAAACATGAGCTACAAAATTAATGTAATTATAAAGTGAAAATATGTAACAAAGAGAATTAAGAGGATTACTGTTGTTTTGAATAGACTCAGAGAGTCCCAAGACAGAATGTGTGTGCATATGGGCGCGCGCGTGTTTGTGTGATTTCGGTATTGGTTTTTGCGGTGTGCGTGCTTTCTCTCAACATTTCGACATCTGATCTTACGGCTTCCTCAAGAGTGGTGTTTTGTGTTCGCCGGGCGTTCGTGTATGGTTGTCGCGAATTGGGTGGCTCCTGATATTTTGCTGTGAATACTTCTGCTGGCGACCGGTTTCGCTATATACTGTGATGTCTTGCTGGCGTTGGTTTCAAAAACGTGTCCGTTGGTTGTGCTGTCTGTTTGCTGTTGAGGCAACCAGTATGCTCCCGTGTAGTTTTCACAGGGAGAGCCATAAGGGGGGGATCATGGGGCCAGTTTGTGCGATCGGTTTGGGGGGGGAGCGATATTTTGAGGACGTTGTAGTGTTTTCCCGGGGGTGGGGGATTGTAGAGGCAACACAAGGCTAAAACTAATAAAATTATGTTACAAAAAAACTTGAAAATATACGTATCCGATACTAAGCACTAAGCGCTATTCAAATTTACATTCCTGGTAAACTGATCCAGAATTGCTTGACAAGCAGCATGGGCCCCCCCCCCCCCCGTGACTGACTCTCCTGCGTAGGCGTACTTATTCCTTCATGTGACTATGTCATCTTTAAGCAAGTTCAAAATAAAGACATAATTAACAAATTTGGCATTTCCAGAGTACGAAAAAATTGTTAAATACGCTTCAACAGTTAAGTAATATTTCCATTCAACTCTAATTTACTCACGATTGGTTCCGAAAATAATACGGATGATGTAGTTTTTGTGCTGAAATAAATATGCGTACAACGTTTTGAGACGGTACGTGAAAACTATTATGAAAATAAATATCGTCACAAACGATAATGACGACGGAGAAGACTGGTGAACATGAGGGGAGAGGGGAATGCCGTAAATGAGCTATTTTAGTTTTACAGTGATGTAGGCCTACGTCAATCACTTTAGTGCGACATTTCAAAACCATCGAAAACATTTGAACGGTTTTGTCGGTTGTAAATCTAATGGACGTTGAAACATAATTTTCAGACGAAACGCACTCATATGCACGCGCGCGTGCACTGAATCACTTAACACATTCAGTTTGTGAATTAGTAGCTGTTGCAGTACAGTTCATTTAATGGACTGAATGTTTCCGCGCGTTTTAGCGGTTTGCATCGAAAACGTAATTGGCTTTTGTGTATGTATGAAGTAGTGACGTCCTCGATTCTGACCAACGGAAGTCGTAGGCTATCAGTTTATCTAGCTGCGCATATCGAAGTACATCCAAACTGACCTGTAACTAGTAGCCTATATTAGAAATCATTTATAACTGAAATGTTCATCTTTACATTTGACAGACTGTTACATTTCATATCTCATACATACGCCTCTGGATTGTTTGAATCTAAAAACTGCATCGCCGAAAGCGATTTCTAGTACAGACTTGTATAGTGTTACAGACTTTTGAACATACCGTCATTTTGTAACCGTGGATTAAGTAACTGAACACCGGAGAAATCGTTGCTCACAACTTTAATAGCAGTTCCAGTGTACGAAAACACTCGTATACAACAATTTTTCGACAAACAGTATCGTAATGAAACAATAAAACTCACAATTTCAAATATCCCCACACAGTAATTAATACTTAACATATTAACTAAACCGCTGTGCAAATCGTAACTCGTTGGCCACCTATTTACATTCGGCCAAGGCCGCTAATGTTGAGAGATGCCTCAACGAACGTCTTGGCTCGTGGAGAATAATCGCGCAGTTGCAGGGGCGAGCAAGAGACCGGCGGCGTTAGCCGACCTCGTTTGTCCATGACGAAGCGATAAGCAGTTCAGCAGCTAGTTACAACAAAGTTGGAAGCATAGTATTCTAAACAGACGTTGAGTGTGAATGTGTCTCCTATTGATGACTTTAAGTTTAACCGACCAAGTCGAAATTTTGGGAAAATTAAAAAAAAGAGAGAAAATGGATGTACATTCACCTTTTAATGTGGATTTGGTAGGCCTACTGCAGCGATACTGGGAACAGAAGTGGATAGTGGGTCTGATGCGAGTTTGATTGTAGAAGAATTCAGCTTCTCACAGGAAACCACGACAACGGTCAATAATAAGGTTCTGGATTCTGCAACTGATAGTTGTTTACGAACGCAAGAAGCCAAGGGACAATTCTTGAAAACATGATAAAGACGATAACTTTTTTTGGTCTGTCTCTGCGTCATCAGTTGTTTGACCAGTTTGACGCATCTTACAGCTGAGGTAACTCTTTAATTTCGACTGTCTGCAAAATCCCACATCCTCAACAATTTGTCGCCGATGATGAGGATGTCTCTACCTTCTCCTGCAATTCTTAGTCTCCACTGCACTCTCCATGACTAAGGCAATCAATCCCGAGTGTGGCAACTAGCGCCCGACCAACCGTCACATCTTCTCGTTGTAGTCCTCCACAAACTTCTCCTTCCTCCGAATCTTTTCATTTATTTTAACCCACGCGTTTCATGTTTTGTTCTCCTATAACTCCACAAATGCATCTGTTGTTCGACTGTTGTTCCTCTGTTTTCCCTATTGTTCTGGCTTCGCATCAAACCTACAGCGCTCCAGACGCGTATCTTTAGGAATTTCATCGTAACCTCTTAATCCGACATTTAAAAATAAGAAATTTTCTTCTGGATAAAGGCTCTTTTGGCTTGCATTAGTCTGATGTTTAAGTTCTCCTTACCGCTCGGAACATCTCACATGATACTGCTGTCGAAGTGGATAAACTCGTCCACTTCATCTGGTCTGTCCTTTCAGATTATGATATTTTAACAATCCGCACTTTCGTTCCTCGAACTTCCGTAGCACGACCATGTGTAAACACTGATACCAGATTATGCAAGCAAGCCATAGAATGGAAACCCCCCATGTAGGAGATCAACAGTGAAATTCCTGGAATGACGGTGTTTGAAAGCTTTGCTGGTAGAGATCGTTAATGAAGAGCCATAGACAATAGGATGAAATGGGTAAAACAGCTGAAAAGTGGTTAGCATCGAAGGAGACTATCGTGGAGGGGGAGAGAGGGAGGTGTGTGTGTGTGTGTGTGTGTGTGTGTGTAAACGTTCGATGGTACGATTTATGAATAATTTAATTTACTTCTGTAAGTGGTTATTTTCCGTACACAGTAATTCAGAATTATGTAAAATGGTTTGATTTTGTTTAATTAGGTGCATCGATTAACTTTTCATTCTGATTGCTTCGTCTCGCTTTTAAATACTTTACTTTAATTACTTAAGTTCTGTTTACTTTATAACGTCACAATGACAAAAGGAAAAGAAATCTATACGATCTCCAACAGTAAGATTGGATTGCAATCGAAGTAGTTTTAATTTGTAGTTCTTATTATATTGCTGCGACTTCTTGTGGCTAAGTGTGTTTTCATGAGTTACGTAATTTCTTCGTGCTCAGCAAGGCGACCACAAAAATCACCTTAATTAAAATTAATCATTGTTAAGTCAAATGAATGAAAAGTAAAATTCATTCACGGAAAGGAGGGAAATTTTTTCAAACCACCGGCGCTGCAAAGAAGATACATTGTTGAACGCTTTCAAATAACAGCAACAAGTCGTAACGCGGCTGCCGAACCAAGTGATCGCGCGTGCGCGCGCGTGTGTGTGTGTGAAGGGTGAACCAGCCGAAAGGCGTCTCTCTTGATTTTTATTTGCGGAGCGCGAACTGTTGCAACAACATCTATGGGGTAGGAGGTTTCGTGACATATGACTCCTCAAACCCCAACACGCTCGCATCTATACCTGCATATAATGTACTATATTTATCACAGGAGGAGACATAAACAGACAGACGAGCTGGGACTACACGCGTATACTTCTTCGATTAAATTCTCGGGATTCTTTTTCCAGGAGAACACGTGTCCGTGTTTAAGAAATAGAACGTAATAATTTTGTCTTTAAAAATGTATTAAATAAATTAATTCTTGCACTTGGATTTGGAAATATATAAAGTGCTCTCTTTTACAGCCACTCATTATGTGTGTATCTGCATTTAAAAAATCTCTGTTCCCTTGTACGTAATTATTACTTTATTTTGTGTCGTATTTTATGGTACAGGTGCGGAAAGTCCAACTCTAAAAATTAGCAATTGAACTTGTCCCGCGTAGACTTATAAAAATTGAATACGTCCCTGAGTTTGAAATGCTATTGACTTTCAGGTATTTTTCTGTGTGTAAGGAATGTCACGCAGCTTGAATGTCTAAAAATAATTAATTAAATCGACGCCCGTCTTCAACAGTCGCAAAACGTTCTGGTACTTTTCATTAAAGGAAAAATCGTATTGGGACATACATGACGAATACGGCAGTTGAGGTGTCATTGCCATATTTGGTATAAGACTTGAACAAGCAATGACGTACGCCCTGGTGCGTTATCGGGTCAGTTTTCAAGAATGATCGTTCTGCAAATCTGGCCGTTTTCTAGGAAAGTCTTCCCACAAATGGTATAAATGCACTTGGTGTAAATTACCATTGTACGTAGTAATAAAACTTCATGGAACACAAAAACACAATTCGCATCTGATTATCACGATCTTCAATTCATTCACGACAGTCTTTGAAGCTTTTGTAGCAGTCTGAACCACTAATACATACATTACCAGAAACCTTGCGCTGTTGAATGTCTAATAAATCGCTTAACGCACTATTTCAAGCACAGGGTTTCCACTATAGAAAACACCCTACTTGTAGATTATAAAAAAAATTTAATGTAGGTGCGAAATAACATAAATTTAACTTGTCTACGCTCGAACAACATTAAAAAAATAATTTTAAAAATGTTTACCTTGGATATTATAATTATGGGGAGGTTCAAATTTTAGACCACCGTGCTGATAAGGGTGTAGAAATACCAATGACTCTAATATACAGCAGAGCTGTTGCTGGGTTAAAAACAATACAAGGCAACATGTAGGCCTATAAACAAACATTAATCTAAATAATACAATTTTGCGACACGTTCAATAGTTTAATTTCACGCACGCGCACGTGTTTATTACAAAATTTACAAAACTGAAACAAATTTGCGTAATTATTAAATAATTATAGATGTTTATAGAATAAAAATTTTGAAAGTAGTCTTCGTCTTTTTCAAGGCAATACAACAGTGAAGTTGCCTTGTATTATGTTTATGTTTAGTACTTCGTTACTCTGTCGTGTGTATTTTTAAAATTACACATACTCTAGATCAGACTCTACATCTTTATCTTTACCTTCATCAGAATTACTGTCTGATGGTTTAGTCTCCGTCACCTCATCAACCAGTGATGTTAATTCTAGAACAGGAATTGGATACTGGATTTTATCCATAATGTCCGAAATAAATAAATGTCCCTGTCAGTTTAGCTTTATAGGTTGTGTATGTTGATGTATGGTGGTCTATATGGAGAATCACACTTAAAACAGGATTATAAAATAAGAAGTATCAGGAAATACAAAACTTGATGCTTAAGTATAACGAAAAATATGTATGTTAACAGACTCTGTTTAGCCTATTTACTTTAAACTGTAATATAACCAAACACAACTTACTCGGTTAGCTATGCATCTAATAATAGGGCTAAAATTTTAGACGGTCGGTTAGCTATGCATCTAATAGGGCTAAAATTTTAGACGGTTGTTAGTAAGACGTGTACCGACATATTATAAGAACGGCTTGTTAATTTGACACTTACAGCTCGACAAGTTCAAAAATAGCACGAACTCCTAAAGTTCAAATCGTGTACATTAGGAGTAGGTAATTTATAAAATAATAAATCTGACCATTAACGATTACACTTTTGAAAGAGTAAATGAGTTTACGTACCTTGGAGCTTATGTTAATACTGAAAACACGGTATCAAATGAAATAACTAAGAGAATAATGGCGGGGAATAGAGCTTACTTTGGTCTAGTAAAATTGTTAAGATCTAGTCTCCTCACCCAAGAGACTAAAGTGAAAGTGTACAGAGCAATGACCAAGCCTGTAGTGACATACGGTTCCGATACCTGTACATTAAGAGAAATTGATGAGAGAAGGCTCTGAGAACTTTTGAAAGAAAAATTATTAGGAGACTCTTCGGATCAGTATGTTGTAATGGAGAATGGAGGATCAGATCTAATCAAGAAATAGACTCCCACTGTGAAACAGGGAGGTATCGTCCGCTTTATGAAGTCCAGAAGAATCAGCTGGATGTGGCATGTAGAAAGAATGGACAACCAAAGACTTCAAAAAAGTATAATGAATTGACGTATAGATGAGCGCAGAAGATGGGACAGACCAAGAAAACGATGGCAAGACGACGTGGAAGGAAACCCGACTAGGATGGGTGTCGGCTCGTGGAAGACCAAGGCACATGATCGGACTATATGGAGGCAGATCATTGGAAAGACCAATGTCCATCCTGGAGTGTAGTGCCAGATATGTATGTATTTATGGTAATTTTTAAAATATTTTCGTACTCATTATTTGTCTAACTGCAGCTGAACTACGTTCTGAAATAAATAATAATTAAATTCTGTATTTAAGAAATGTGACACAATTTTTGTCGTGTGAAACATGATAAATATTTGTTTATTAGGGTTAGTTAGATGTTAATGATTGTTTAAATTGTATGACCGTAGGAAAATATTCATAAAAGTCTTTTCCACACTGGCTGCTGTTCCGACCGGAGTTAGAAAAATACACCTTTGTGAAGCATCAGTTAATGTCACAATTTTTGTCGAGAATTTACTTTCTGTCGGGGAAAGTATAATTCACAAGGTCTGCTTTACGGTATAGAATAACAAGAGGTCCGTGTGGCAGTGGGGAACGTGTAAACAAGTTGTACGCAAGTTAACCAATCACAACGGTCCCTCCAATGTGGCTTCCAAAAACCATGTACCATAAGCACGTATGCCTTACAGTGTGATTATTTAGAAAACATATCTGTACTGGGATTCAGATACCTATTATTATTTAAATTGTTTCAAACATTTGTAAGGGTGAGCACAATTAGTGGCACACTGTTCCCTGCCACGACCAGAAGAGAAATCAAGTTGCCTCACGTACGCGTGTCCTTTCCTCGCCAGTTATCAACAACCAGTCTTGAGTCGAGGGCACCCCTGCTGTCGCTCTTGAAACGCGAAATCAATCCAAACGAGCAGATCAATCGTACAGACGGACAACAGTAAGCAGTTAGGCCGCTGCATTAAACATTAACAGTCCCTGGCACGGTGATGAAAATCAATGTTTACACTGAATAAGTAAAGCAGTGAGCAAATATAGCGCTGCTCGCACGAAGCTACACAGTCGCGTGCGCATGTAGTTTATTATTTCCGTGTACCTTTTATTTAGTTAGTCGTTCTTATTTGAAAGTAACAAAACTTACAAAAGGTATGTACTTACAAAACTTAGATGTCACATAACAGAATTTTAAATTCTGCTTAAAAACTTTCAATTCGCAACAAGCAGACTGTACTGCAAACTGGCCTGTTATGTCAAAACATAATTCCGTCACTATTTAACAATGGTTTAAAATTTTATTAAAAAACAACTTTAAAAGAAATCGGAATTGTGTACACCGTATTTCTCCTTGAATCGTGCCTGAATAAACACGTGCTCGGTAAATCTATAGGCTGCGGTTTGCCGACGCTGGGGTTGCACAGCGTCTGCCTACAGACTACACAGAATTTAACATCAGTCAGCACCTGCTTTGTCACCTCGGCTGGGCTGAAATTCAGAGCATGGGAAACCGCAAGGTGTGCAAGTGCCTGATTGCGGAGCCATCAGCCCTGTAGTGACAAACCATCGTTACGGACGATTCGCCCTATCGACCACACCAGCGCATCTCTAAGGTCCTGCGGTCGATGCCTTAAGGGGGGCCACGGAGACGCGCCTCAGGCCTGGCGACGGGCTGGAGCATAATTACTGGAAAGCTGCCCCCACGACATACATGCATATATCATATATTCGTGGACCGCACCCTAACACCTTGTGCCGAGCAAACGACCGCGCTGCACTGTTTGAACCTGGCGTTCATCGAGCTCCGTCTGGACAACGCAAACAAACCAGGCACGAGACGCTCCGTGCATCTTACGCCTGTCTGTCGTCACCCTGTTTACCGAGAGTTGAGAGTCGTCGTCATCATGATCATCATCACCCGTCGGTGCTACAACTCGTCAATGAGTCCTGGCTACCTAAGTGAGCCTGCACCAGTTTGGTTGGTCCTCTAGTCTGGTCTCCAGTTAGGCGCCACGATCAGAGCCTCACCATCCTTCTTCACGCCGTAATTCAGCGAAGCCTTGTCAAACCGACTCGTTTGGTTTCACACAATTGTGACGAGTTACTGTCTTGGAAATGTCAATTTTATTCATTCGGGCTGCATATCCGGCCCAGCGAAGCTGACTAATAATAATTGTTCTGTGTGGGTTTTGATAGAGGCGCGGTATAATTCTGAGCGTCTAAGTCTGGTCTTCAAGCACTGGGCCATAGAACCTTCTGTGGATTTCTCTTTCAAACAATGAAAGAAGACGTTCGTCTGGCTTGGAGATCTTCAGGTTTAAGAGTCATACTTCAGTCCCGGTATGATCAGACCCCTGTCTCAGCATCATCTTAGTATCACGAGACATCAGTCTGTTTTGCTTGTACGTATACAATCCAAAGCAGACAGTCTTCTGCCGATGTTAAAGTCATCACTTGACAAAATACTAGCAACGGAATAACAGTCATAACATTTCGAGTATATTAATGTAATGTTCGTATCTACCTGTGCTTCAAAACTGCACTAAAAAAGTGTTCTTTAACGGCTTTGTAAGCTCGGCTATAAGTGACTTCATTTTACAGTTTTTAGTGAAATAACAAACACAAATAATTTTTAATTAAATCGTGCATTTACGATTCGTGATACAATATTTGTTTTGTCCTCATATGGAAACGTGGTCACATTAACTTCGACCAATCCGAGCCATACGGGTATTGTCAACTCTCGATAATTTTCAGCCATGTCACATGAAAAACATTTGATCTATTCTGAATTCCGAAGTTGACACATTCTTGTTTGCTAATAACCAGGCTATCCACCATGGCCGTGCACTCATTGAGTCGAATCTACAAGGATTTCACATTACAGATCTCCACATTGAAGACCAAGATGATGGCTTTTCATGGAGCGAAATTTGTTGTAGATGGTACTGTTGTGGAGTAGGTAAGTAATTTTGAATATCTGGGATATAACATGTACGTTACAAACAATGACGTGGTGAAAAAACTACAGAAATTTAACTTTACGTGTGGGACCATTCGGAGAATTCTGAAATCATCGAGCAAAGAAACACGCCTAAAGTTTATAATGTGATGGCCCTCCACACACGTCTCTACGTGTCTGAGAATTGGATTTTAACGAAGCCGAAATGAGATTTCTCAGGCACGTGGCAGGACATGCTCTTCAAGGTCGTAGAAGAAATGTACATGTAAGGGAGGAACTGAATATTATGAGTATACGTACTCCATAGGATCCTCCAACATCGGCTAAAATGCTTTGAACATCTACCGGGTCGATGACATCCCCAAACAACTGTTGAATTATAAGCCCGAAATGATGGAGAGGTGTGGGACGGGGAAGAAGCGTTGGAGGGTCCAACTCTAGTCTGTCTGTTCGTTACCGGAACAAACCATTTTTGGTTTAATGCTTGTTGAAGATAATCTATTCTGAACTGCTATATAACTTAACAGTGCGTCTAAGAGTTTCTTACAATTTCCTCAGTGTCCATATTAAATTAATCTGTATCATATATGGACTACGTAGCATTGCTTTATCGTTTTGACGCCTAACACAAACTCAAGCTTTCTGCTTTCGAGTCTCGATACCGTGTCAACGTTTGGTTAGTAGAAATAAATGTTTTTTATATTTGTGGCGCAGGCTGGCTCAGTGGTAATGTTCGAGATTTATAATCTCAACGGCAGTGCTTCGGTCGTGGGACCTTGTCAGGGTCACGACGCGGTCTGCCTATCCACCTCTGTCGCTAATGGCAAGTTATACAGTTGTTTAAACATTATTATTTATACGGTCCAAGTCACTTTATATAGTAAATAATTTACCTTATTGAGACCGTCCAGTGACTTCAAGTTGTATATTTATGACGCGTTTCGAGTCATATGACCCTTCTTCAGATAGTTATCACTCACAAGGAGATCATCAAATATTAAAATTCACATAAAACACACATATATATAATTGTAAAAGTTATACGAGCGTCCGACACAGTGCACTGCGCGAGGCCCACTGGAACAAACCATTGTTCCAGTGGGCCTCGCGCAGTGCACTGTGTCGGACGCTCGTATAAGTTTTACAATTATATATATATGTGTGTTTTATGTGAATTTTAATATTTGATGATCTCCTTGTGAGTGATAACTATCTGATGAAGGGACATATGACTCGAAACGCGTCATAAATATACAACTTGAAGTCACTGGACGGTCTCAATAAGGTAAATTATTTATTATACAGTTGTCTTGTCTTGTAATCTTCGTCTAGAATTTACCCCCCCCCCCCCCTCCAACATACACAACACTCCCTCTGCACCGCGTGGCTCTTCAACGCACATGGTTACTGTATGGCTGATTTTTGCCTAGCGATGGTAGAATGTGAGTTGTACCACATCAGGCCGCAGGCCTAATGACTAAAGGAAGAAGAAGAAGAGATTTCATATTTCAGTTACATGAACCGTGCTAGCAACAATTTTACCAACCTTCCGGCTAAAGACTTAACTTCCGGTGATAGACTATTATAGTGACTTTTTTGTATATTTTTATAGAAGTGGCAGAAATTGTTTCTCACGCTGTCTAACCCCTATAATATTCTCACAGAGTAAAACATTTTCATGTGTATCTATAATATTTTTGTAAATACGTTTTGACACACAAGTGACGGAATGTTTCGTACTTGTCTTAAAAGAATGATCCGGTGTTTTGGGCCAAAAAGACGGGAAAGCAGAAGACCGCGAGATCGATACTGCAAAAGCGCTGAACGAAGCAGTAAACCCGAGCTCCGGGCTGGGCGCGATAAAAACCGTATGAATATTAATGCGGCAAAACTTAGTACGGAACCCTTTTTGCAGCACATAAACATATTATTATTCGCACCGTCTCTATTGAGTGAAGGCGCACTAAAAAGTCTTGGAGCTCATGAATTTGGAAACGCGTTCAAACAAGTTTATTAGGTACGTGTTAGTTTCAGCGGGATTATCGATTTATTATTTAAATGACTACTGACGTTTGCCCGTAGGATAACGCACATTTTTATGACACGTATGTGTAGCGTATTTAATGTAGAATGATACAGTTTTGATGGGAAATGCTGCTCTTCTTTAAGCCGAAGGAAAAATGTTCGACAACCATATGTCGAAAAGTGTTTCGTTTACAGGCTGTATTGTCTTTATGTGTGTGTTTTAACATGATAATGTTTTTAGGCTGAGGGTCATTCCACAAAATGCGTGATGCAAAATGTGTAACGTCACCGAAAAATGTAACGCTCCAGGTGATGTTAACACCTATAGTTTTTCCACACTTTCGATTCCCCACAGTCTAGAAAAAGCCTAAAAACATTATCATGCTTCGATGTTTCGGTTTCGTCGAAATTTTGTAAGGGGTAAAGGAACTAGAGGTGCTGTAGGAAACAAGAACTATATTTTAAAATATTAAGTACTGCCGAATGAGATGAGATATGGACTTGAAATTTGGTAGGGCCTATACACTATATACCTACCAGAAGTATGTTTGGTAATTGAACTGTGTGTATCGTAAGTACAAAGCAAATCAAAGTGTTTTTTGGTACTGTGCCTTTATGCGTACCCGCAGGAATTTTCGATATTTCGATTATGCGATTTTCTGGGTTCGATATGTAGTGAATACCGCACATAATTTTATGTAGATGAAAGAATTATACAAATTTTAATTTCGTATGTTGAAAAATAGTCGGCTGCCGATTGCAATTGGTTTTGTTTGTCATTTTTTTAATTGGAAAATGCTTGTAGCAGTAATATATCACCAGTGCGCGTGCCTGTGACGCCAAAAGTTGATGTTAAGTTAACATGAAAACCGAAATTACACATGGAAACCGACACGTCTTATAATGTAAAACTCGTTTTTTTTTTTGCGAAAGCCATGAAACCCCCCCCCCCCAACTCGAAAGTAAGGCGGGGTGACCCAACATGCCTATTACTATATATGTCACTTTTTTGTTCAGAACTCATTTTTTCGGTAATATTCGTTTTCCAACAAGTACTACTGTAGTAGCTAACCGAAAAGAAACGTCCATTGTATACAATATGTAGAGCGTATGTTGTCACTCCTTAATACATTGTGATTTTTGTTTTTCTTTCCATTAACCATAAATATTTGTATTTTTCAGTTGACATTTGGTGTTGTAGTTTTTGCCATTTGTCGACTTAAAAACGTTAGGTTCTTTATTTTAAGCGTTACTGTGTTATAAGCATTGTATATAAACATTAAACGTTGCATTTTTCTCAACCATGGCTTTTAGTTATTTCAGCAATAAAGTAAAAACACAAAACCCTTGTTGCCTAACCTCCCAAATGAAAATACGTATTTTCGCTTTACATTAAGAAATATCACAATTTACAATTAGTACACTTCTTCTTTTCCACAATGTAATATATCGATACAATAGCATATTAAAAACATGGAAACTGTACTGCGGGAACGCATAAAGGTACAGTTCTTGTTTTTTTAAATCTTAATATTTTCATAATGGCGGGTGATTGACATTGTACAAGAATTCGTACTTATAATAAATGTCTTAAAACTTAAACCATGACCCATTTATTCGTGATCGAATGGTGCCCTGTTTATAAATTTAGGTAAAAATTAATGGACATATTAGATTTGTTCATAACAAAATCTGTGGCCTAGTTCCCTCATAAAAACAGCGTATATGCGTTTATATTACTTTACCATGATTAGTTTCATGAGTGGTTGTTTGGGTTTGTTTCGTACCTGTAATTAATAGTACACTTAGTGTGTATAAACAAAATTCATTTTCACATGTCATTTGTACATCACAACAATTTTAACATCTCATCACAAATCGTCTTCTTCCATCAGGGACTAGAGAACCGCCTGTTCCGGTCACAAAGGAATATATCCACTTCACCAACACCAACACTTCACCTACACTTTGTTGCCCAACGGGCTTGTATTGCCAAACTTCCTTTGGAAATCTGACATTCTGTTCAGAGATGGGAAATCCATCTCTCTTTGTTCTCTGCGATACGATCTTAGATATTAAAAATGTTCAACTCTTTACGAGTGTGTTCAAACCTCATTGAGTTCAGGAGTAATTAGGGCCTATTAAAAAAAATAACCGATAAGTGACATACAAACGGAAAACGAATTATTTTCCGGTATAGGTTTACTAGTCATTTTTCCTTAAGTTTAATGAGTGAATTATTTCCTGATGATTAACATCACCCGTTAGGGAACACTCTGTATAGAATTAGTAGATATCATTTTTTTTATGCTTCGCTAATCAACGTATTCATCACCATCATATGGTATTCTGTCGTGTGGCTGCCTTTCCCGACTTAAGCTTTCGTCTCTTCTCTCCACGTTGTATGCCACGCAAGAGTTTTAATCTTCTTCTCGTTCTGCACTGCACCCTCAGAAATCGTTGTCGTTAGGCCATTTGTCCTCATGTATGTCCAGCGTAGTTTTTCTTTCTCCTCCAAATATATTCAGAAGCGTTGTTGATTATATTGAACACCGTTCCGTATTTCATTAAATTGCCTTACTTCTCTGACCTGGCCAAATTCTCACCTTCGTCGCCTCAATCCCAGATATATTCTTTTTCCTCATTGTCGATGTCTCTGTCGATCCGTAAAGTATAAAACACTCAATACAGAACGCTTCAGCTGCCTCTTTCTCATGTCCTTTTTATCTCTGAACGCTTCCATTTTTACAGCTATTGTTCTCTACATAATCTCTTGTTCGCGAGAGCTTCTCGTTCCGTATAATGGTTTGCTGCAGTTCTCCACGCTTCTCAAGCCTCTTCATAGTCGTGTAGCTGGGGCTACCGGTTGAGTAGTACCCACGTTAACTGCTGATACGTGATCCTGTGCCGTTGGCCGATACGCGGCTTGTCCACCTTTAGGGATGCCCGGGACCTCTACTCTCTTAGGAGGCAGTTGGTACTTTTTTTTAGGGGGCGGGGGAGTCGAGTTATTTTTCGCCGTCCGGCACTCGGCATTGAGTCTTTAGGTGTACAGTCTGTTTCGTTACCGTAGCAGAATGATCTGACCAGACTGTGACGTGTATCCGTTCACGAGTACATGTTATAAAATGCTTTGATCGGTACACACTTGTAGGTCAGAATAACATTCATCTACATATTCCCGGTAAAACATTCCAAAGGTACATGTATTACACACCAGGTAACTTAAAGAATTGTTATTTAAATTATTATCCGGGCTGTAAGGCGTGGTATTCGACAATCTGCATGCTGATTGATGTTATTGCATGATCGGACGTTTCGGGCTCACCTCTAAGACTACAGCCTTCCCCACAGTACTGTGGTTGGTTGACTGACCTACATCTTGTCACCTTTTTAAAGACCTTTCACTGAACATAATAAAAGGAAAAAAAATTACACTACTTGCAGAAGAAACAAATTGAATAACATCACAACATTTTATATATATATTATAATACGACTCTAGTTCCCGTAGTATCTTAATGGTATAATATATTACGTTCCTGAAATAATAACGCATGGATATGATTTAATAACATAATGGTTTAATCTCTGTAACATAAATTCAAATTATTGGAAAATTCCATTCGATACATACGGTTGTCACAATCGATATTTATCTCAGGATTTAATAATTAAATAATTTTTATCTATTTCGTGGGAATTCTTGTGGCTGCTACGAAAAGTTCCTTTACATGTTAATTAATAATAGAGAGTACCTTTACAAACAATATATTACTTATAATCTAAAAAATTACAACAATTATATATTAAGTTACATACAAGTTTTGACGATATTCAATACGCTTCGTAAAAGCATGTAGGTTAGAGTAACGTCAACACCATGGCTATTTGTCCGTCTCAGAAAATAATGAAGTTTATGAATGTGTACAATTAATGTTTTCCTTGTAATCACTGTTCGCTTAGATATTGAATTTGTTTGCACTTTAAAATGTTTACTAGTGATTAGTGTTAGTGTAAATTGTTATATTGTCTAGTGGTTGTTCCTTGTTGGATAAAAATATTGTCAAATTATACTTTACACATCTAGACGATATTCTGAAGGTTTTCTGGTTTATTCTGAATATTTCGTGATTGTGTGTATTAACTTGTTCATGAAACTTGTAGTGGAGGGATTATTATCTTCGATGATGGTCTTTCAGATCTTCTTTCACAAACGGGTTATCTATTTTTATATTTTTTTAATTACATCTAGACACGCACTATTCAACTGTTTTCCATCACAATTAACAATTAAGTTTTATTTCTTCTTTTTTAGTCACAGAACTCATACAAATTTCTTAAATTTTGATTGGTCATTTATGTACAGGTTAAATGTTATAGGATCAACACCCATTACCTACTTTATATTTTATAAATTACCTTTAATAGATAATTTTATTATTATACTCTAATTATATATGCAATGTTTATACAATTATTAATTAGATAATTATAAACAATTTGATACTAAACATGCCTCAGTTTATAACTGTAAAACCTTATTAATTTGAATTTCTATGATATGTGGTGGAACAATTTGTTATGGTTGATTGTAATTTCTACCTTGACTACCTGAGATAAATATATTTACATAAATTAACTGGTGACATAAAATCTTATAACATACAACAAAACTCTTAATAATAATAATTGTTTTTGACAGTTTTAGTTTATTTATACTGCTAAACTATTGTCTGTATGATAAACTAAAATTCTGTCTAATAATAACAATAAAACACTTTTAATACAAAAATAATTAACACTGTTTAACAGTAGTCTGTGTCACTATTTATATTATGTCACTCATATAACTGTAAGGTTTGTGTCCCTTTTTCTATCCTTAAAATATGTCGATACAATTTTGTTAATACAATTTTAATATATGGATAGGTACTCTTTATTGGGTTTGGTTGTTATTCAGGGTAAGTTGATTATTTAGGCTTACTAGGCTTATTTATTTAATTTTTTGTCTGTTTACTGCCCTATTCTACTGGGTTATTTCTGGGTTTCTTGATAATATTAAATAAGTCAAACCAACTAGGTATCCTTTAATTTGCTTTCAATTATTATTTCTTGTTTCTTCTCTGGATCGGATTCCACTATTATTTACTATTCTTTTGTAACATTTTGTTTCGTTACTATATATATATATATATATATATTGCAACACATCTTTTTATGATTTCTTTCATTATGGATTATGAGTTTAACATGGACCTGGTTAGGGTATATCATGCCAACACTTACCTGCAGTATATGGTACTTTTCTGCTTTGCCGGCTATTAGGTGTGGGATTTGGGCTTATTAGGTATCAGGTAACGAGTTGGGACGATGTGTTTCCAAAAGAATTATTTTAGGAAGCTGAGTTGTATAAATTGTGAATAAATGAAAACTACCTTTTTAGTCTATCATTCCAATGATTATAATTGTCACCCTCAAGGTGCTTATCTTTAAACAAATCATAATAATAAAAAGAATTTCAAATATTTAACACTATTTACGGCGGGTTCCACCAATTTATATTCTTTCTTGAATTTTACTTTACACATATTTTCTCTAGTGATATATTGTTATAATGCTTACGTCTAACAATCACATATTAAAATCATATATCTTAGTACATAATTTATAAGTTCCTGAAAATAAGACATACAATACACAGTATATACACAAAACATATAACATGGAAATATACACACATATATGGGCAGTTTCACACTGTCTGCCTGTAATTATAATTCATTTATAAAAAATCATTTTGTTATATTGAATTTAATTATTTAATAAAATGGAAATACTGAATTGATTTCATTCTATGAAATCCGTAACCCTGTTCTTTATACATGAGAAAATAAAATACGAACTTTTTAAATGAATATAACAAGGGTTATAGTTATCGTTATCTCTATGGTAATTATTATTAATCTAAACATTTTTATTAAGGGTAACTCCCTTTTAATTATTCTACTCTTCAGCCTGCTTGGCTATCAACAATAATTAATATGAAACAATAAAATTTGTGACATCTAATATCTTGATAACACTCTTAGAGCTTCTCTGCACTCTCCCTTAATTTATCACATTTAATTTATCAAATATAATTTTTTATACAGTGCACAATCTCATGAAAACATTTGCTTAGAGTCTTTCTGCACTCTTATTAACATATTATTATAATAATCACACATTATCTAAATGTTCTGTCTTTTTGAATAAATGTCTCTATATGATATACAGTACAACATTTAAAAGTGTCTTTAGGCTTTAGTCATACCGCCTATATAAAAAAATGTTTATCAATTATTTAAAACTGTTCAATTTCGCTTATAGCGGCTTTTCATTTACTTGTTGTGTTTTACAACATTATTATGAACCCTGAACCATATCAGGTCACCTGTTTTGATGATTTCATGTTACACAGATGTACACGGGTCTCAGGCGTCGGCGTTGAGTACAGCTATTCCTCTCGAAACCTCCGTCAGCGTCGCTTAGCGGTGTATGAACAGCTAGGCTAGGCGTCGTTCCTTTATCGTCATGGACACAGCGTCTCTGGCCTCGGGTATAGTCTGATGTCCGTAGTACGTAGTTGTAGTAACTCAGGTGTCTGCCGGTCTCATTGAAGCGTCTTCTGCAGCGTATCGTTCCGTGTGTACGACTCAACGAATACTTTATGAATGCGACAGATGCTCGTTTTGTTTGCTATATAAAATCTTATCTGTACCCTTCTAAATGTACAATTGTAGCAGATAACGCTTATTATGCGTACTCCAGTTAGAACGATAAACATTGATAACAATGTTTCGTTATAATATATATATATATACTGTTAATGATTTCGAGGTTCGGTCATTAACTATGAAAACTCAGTTTTGCGACGTTTCGAGATTTCTTCTTCTCATAACCATGCCTACAACATTAAAATATAGTCTTACTACAATTATATTATTTGTAAGTGTGTTTAGGTGTGTGTAAAGTCATACATTACTATAACTATTTACTTACATTAACTGTGAGATGAGCTACAGCAACCACATTACACTAAACACTTATCACTGTTCCATACTTATACACATATAACACATTTATTTGTATAGTGTTAGCGTTATGTAGTTATCTGACAGACTGCCAGCGATATAAAATTTTAATAGTACCTAACTAGTAAGTTGTTCAGTATTCCTATACCTGTAAACTATTGTCCATTTTAAAAAGAGTGAATGTGGTTACACACGGTCACTCGTTTCAGTTTCACAAAGCTAAAGTAATTCATGCAGAAAGTAATCACTTTAAACGGCAATTCTTAGAAATGCTAACAATAGAGAAGAATAAACACCTTTCAGTTAACAAGAAAACGGACGTACAAAGTCTTAGCAAGTGTTATTCTAATCTTATTCACTCTTTTTAAAATGGACAATAGTTTACAGGTATAGGAATACTGAACAACTTACTAGTTAGGTACTATTAAAATTTTATATCGCTGGCAGTCTGTCAGATAACTACATAACGCTAACACTATACAAATAAATGTGTTATATGTGTATAAGTATGGAACAGTGATAAGTGTTTAGTGTAATGTGGTTGCTGTAGCTCATTTCACAGTTAATTTAAGTAAATAGTTATAGTAATGTATGACTTTACACACACCTATACACACTTACAAATAATATAATTGTAGTAAGACTATATTTTAATGTTGTAGGCATGATTATGAGAAGAATAAATCTCGAAACGTCGCAAAACTGAGTTTTCATAATTAATGACCGAACCTCGAAATCATTAACAGTATAATAATACGGTCGATAATTAACATTCCTATATATATATATAGTGGGTGCGTGTGTGTGTGTGTGTGTGCGCGCGCTTGCGCGCGTTAATAGTTCTAATACAGTAATGCATATAAATAACTAAGTTATATAATTATAATTCAATATGATAATAATAAGAATAATAATATTATAATTAATTACATTTAGTTGTGATTAATATAAGTAATAATGTCAATAAAAGTATAAAAATATCTGGGTTTAGGTGTAAAGAGTTTGGTCAGGCTAACTGAAAGAACTGCAAATGTAAATTGTTTCAATATGGGCGTTCTTTTTTTTTTATTACCTGTAAGCTGAAATAAACGACTTACTGTTGGGCTATGTAGTCAGGTTGCCCACGTTAAAGTTTTAAAACTCACCGTTGGCTTCTATGTAAATGTAATTGCTTAATACCATACTACACTTCCTGGAATCATTATGATTTGCCTAAAGAACCATTGTTTCTCCGAGCAAATGTCACTACATTCGGTCACCGAGCAAGTGTCGCCTTGTTATATGCCTGAGGATAGCTCTTCTAGTAAGTACCGTAGGTTGTCCACGGGGACAATAGTGAAGGGGGGACAAGTCCGTACACCTCGACGACGTGATCCGATGTCTCCTGGCACTATCATAACATAACATTGCACTTTGTTACCGTATGCAACGTGTAAGCTGATTTCCTCCACAATCTGCGCACACGTAAATAACACGCAGTACGCTTAATTTTAACATCTTGCATAAACATTTTAAGGATTGTGCTGATTACACCAGCTGACCTTTCCAAGACGAGATAACTGAAAAAAATTGGCGTTTACTAACAAAACGCTCTAATCTTATGGATTTTTATTTCGTTTTCTTTGCCGTACAAAAGCTCATCAGAAATAGTGCGTTGAAGAGAAAACTTTTACAATTATATTCGCAAAATTGTATTATCGTTCTATCTTGTTTCTCCGTTCTCGTTCCGCTGTTATTAGAAATAATACTACTATACTTTTACCCCGTTCCTCGTAAGGCGATTATCGCCGGTGGATTTTTTCATAGTATTTTCCATTGGTTAACAAAATGTGCCAGCGAACATTTCTTTCTTTAATTCCGTTCAGCAATTAATTGCTTGTAATTTCTATCGAGCTGAAACACTGTTCTACGAAAACCTAATCCCGGTTGCATTTTATTTTTTAATGTTAAAATTTATCTACAGTACTTGCTTTTGTGTTAAGCGAAATACATCAGACAATGAATGATCACGTCCTTTAAATCATCATTCCTGTAGTAATATGCTACTTAGAAATACTTCAAATTATTATTCTAACTACATTATTCACTTTAATTTTATAACTTTAAATTGAATTATGTACCACGATAGAATGTGCATAATTCTTTAATTTTAAACTTATTTAACAACATTGTTAACACGCATTTCGTTCTTCAACAGTAGCCTGTTTAGCAAATATTTGTTTTAAAACACTAGGCCCTAATATCAGATTTCGTTTTCTATTTCCGGCTATTACTTCTCTAGGTATACCTTATCTAGGCTTACCTTAGATACTAATTTCCACTGGCCGAATTGATCTGCCGTCTGAAAAACACATCTCATCGTTGTCCCTCTAGATCAGGGCCACTGGTCTACTTAGGCCCTGGTTTTGAACACTGACAGGTTAAAATGAAATCACGTTAAAACAAATGTGAACGTATGTGTTTTGTGTTCGTATGATTTCCATTCGTTTGCTGTGGTTCCATAAGGAATTATCTTAATGTATTATTTCAGACATTTATATGAATTACACATTACTTCTCTTCTTAAGTGAATTTAATCAGTTTAAATGCTGCGATGTTACGTGACGCATTGTACTTGTAGTGTATGCGTCAATATTACGTAACGGTCTAGATGATTTGAAATGTCCCTTTCAGACATTACTAGATTATTCTACTGGCATCCAGACCCGCTGTTGCACTACAGTACGAGGAGCCTATCCGAAAAGTAATAGATTATTCTGGAATTTCAATGGGGTATAAATATAAACATCCAGTGGCGCCAAGTTCAGGTAGACCTATTGTGGCGGTTTAGTGGAAAGTGATTATTGTGTTAATTAACGAAATACTGTAATAAGGTGACATTTATTGTTGTGTGTTGGGCAAATTTAACTTGAATTATTGTATAAGAATGCCTTTGTTTGTTGAATTATTGTATAAGAGTTTGTAATTAGGGACTTCATTGGTATCAGTTATACTGTTCCCACTGTACAACACGACGGTCCGTGAGACGGTCGTAATAATGTGAATGTGCTACTTACTGAAGACGTTCATGCACACATGTAAGGAAATGCGTTTACGTATTTCAACCTACAACGCAGGGAATATCATCATACATTGTTGAACGGTGTCAAAACCAAGCTACTCTGTGTACGAGTGCGCCTGTCTTGCGGGGCGATGACTGTTGCTGTACCGTCAATCTTGGCGGGGGGGGGGCGAAGGTTTCATGACAGATGACTTCTCACACTCTGACACGCGCGTGCCAACAAGTCGGGCGTAGAGCTCAAGATAGAAGGACATGAACTGACAGCTGGGTTCAGAGTACAACACGCGTATATTTATCCGATTAAATTCTCAGCATTTTTCCAGAAATCACGTGCTTGCGTTTAAGGAATGTAAGAGAAATTGAATCTCTAAAAAATAAAAAAAATTAATATATATTTTTGCGTATACTGGATTCAGTTACTACGTAAGTTCATTTAAAGGACTACCACTATTTGTCTGTTATCGTAAGTGTTAGTCGGACTGTAACCATCGTTAGAATTTACCATACAACTTTCGACCACTAAAAAATCTGTAGTCGTCTTCAGCTGTAAGTAAACTAATAGGCCCTACAGTAAATAAGTTACTACTTAAGCCCACCGAGATTCATTCATTGACAAGGGTGAACCTTCAAAAGAACAAACCACACCAACTTGCATAGATAAACACAACTATGTAAAATGAAGAACCGCTGTAAGGCCACTGGACAGAACCGGGACGCTCAACTACACTGATGCAAGTTCGTTGTGCGAACTTGCGTCAGTATAAAACATAATGCTTATTTTAAATTTTTATATGAACGAAATGTATTTTTTGTTGTTCTATTATATAGTACATGATCGTAAAGACTAACACTAACAAACTGTAACTGATTGTATCCTGTATTGGATAAATGTAAGTTCCAATCTGTTTTATTCGCAACCAGAATATTTACACACATTCTGTGAGCTATCATATGGTATATATCTATCAAATATGAGTGAAGGAGGGCGACGCCCATTGGTGTCACCTCTTTGTAATTCTGATAAGTCTTCTCCTTCTTTCTCGTCTCCTTGATCCTCTTTTGCCGTTCAGCATCGAGGTCCTTCAGCCGCTTTCTACGATAAGCGAGGTGTTTGGCATTTTCTATTAGCCAGCTTCTCAGAGTAGTCGATCCATTACAGTCTTGGTCTTCCTCTTCCTTGATGAGGTTCAGCCTTCCTTTCATTCACCCATTCTCATTACGTGATCAAACTATTGCAGTACCCTTTCTGGTCAACGACTGATTCCTGCTGAAACACTTCCGGTATTCGTATTCCTTATTCGTTCTCTTCTGGTTTTTCCAGTTAACCGCCTAAGAAATATCATTTCGCTGGCTTGCATTTGCTTTTATGTTTCTCTAGCAAGTTGAAGTTTCCGTCCCTTAGAGTAGTGTGGGTAGAAAAACTGCCTTGAATATCCGAAGTTGACTGCTCCCGTGATTTCCTTATGAACCACAATATAAATAGACGTACGGCGATATATTCGATTTGCTTTCATTTTCCCATCAGCTTTTCCATCGGAGGCGATTACTGTTCCCAGATATTCAAACCTCGTTACCTCTTCCAACTCCTTACCATTTAATATTCAGGGTTAGGGACTCTTCAATAACTGTGAAGTGTTTAGGCAATTTAAAGTTTGAACTGATTTAAAATACTCACTCCCGCACTCTCGCGTTCCTAGGGCATTAAACCGATTCAACGCGTCACGAAATAAGTGAAACGAAAAGCTGTGTTGCCAAGTAAATCAAACCTCTTTCCTCACACAGCTACCCAAAATTTGTGTAGCGATAAATATGTGTGATTTAAACAAGGCGTAATATTTTAAACAGTGTGAGCACATATTGTGAATGTTTAAATACTGGTACAAGAGTAACGTAAGTATTAACAATCATTTTATTCTTCACTTAATCTGTTTGGCGTTCGCATCACTACGGTCATTTCTTTCAGCCTGGTGTGTCACGTTACATTAGTGTTAGCTTCAGGCCGCCACCAGAGAGCAGCGTAAACAAGATTTATTTATCTTAATTAATCAACCTAGTTTTTAATACAGTTGATTAACTTAAATTTATCAATTACTAATCAATTAAATTAATTAAAACAATTAATTAATCAATTTAGTTTAAACAGTAATCTTCTAATTATTTTTTAAGAAATATAATTATTATACTTGTGACGTCTCCCTTGTTAAGACAACACAAAAGTCGGGAACTAGTTCAATTCTTTACCAGTTAATTAAACTAGCTGCCGTTGTTAGTAAACATCCTTACCAACAAATTACAACACAATTATGACATAGGAAATTGACAAGGTTTGCACAAATTTATTCACTCACTTGGTGTTAGCGGAAGCATCTCTTTATTACTATTCAAATATTATGTTTGACTTTGTTTCTTTTTAAAGAAAATTTACTTTAGTAAATTCTGCTTTTAATGCTTTAAAGATATTAAGTTTATTATTCCTTTTATCTCAAAAATTTACTCATCTAGATGTTAGTTTTAAATACCTCGGATCCGGGTCTGAACTTTCTCAAAATAATTAATTTATCACAAACTTCAACCAAATTATTGGAAGAATAATATTGGTGGTAATTTACATTATTATCTTACATTTATATATAGTGCTGTTACTACTACATCATTACAAAATTTACAAATCTGATAATTTCTTCTTTACATAATTAAAGTTCTTTAGTGTTCTTTTGTTACTTCTCTTATTGAAACGAAAATTTACAAATGTTGTGTTTGGATATCACCTGAATTTACTATGAGGTTGTTGTTGGGTCCTTGGGGGTCATCTCCTGTCGTCTTCTCGGGTGGAGTACGTGGTTCCTCTTGAAGCTAAATCGGGTTGATTATATCTGCTCTCGACGATCGGTTTTTTACTTGAAGTTCATACTGTTGTAGTTGGAGTTTTCTTCGTCCGGATTTTGTAGTTCACATTGTACACCTTAATTATAGTTCTTACTTTGCAGTACTAAAGTCTGGTAGTTACATATCTTACAACTTACAGTTTTATATTTTTAAAAGAGATGTGTTGGCTAATTTTACTTTCTATATATTCTTCCTAACTCTACACACACTACATTTTTCAAAATGAAATCATCTCACACTGGATATTCGTTTAACGGCATACACTTACGTGTATGTAGACAACACGAAACTCACATCTTTTCTTGACGAAGTTCTACATTCTGTATTTACATTGTATAAATCTACAAATCTTTTACACGTTGACTCGGTTCACTCGAGACTGAAGTTCTCACTTCTGGCGTTTGTCCCACGACACACCTAATTTTTTCTTTTTTCTTTCTTTTTGTCTTTGTTATCGAGGTTCCTCCTTCATGTTCCAGTATTCTGTACTCTAACACGTGCGTTCACTTTTTATTCTTTTACAAGTAGTTCCACGTTTTAGATCATTAATAGTTGTTATCCGTCTTCCGTTTTTGGTTGTCCTTTATAGGCCTACATTTCAACAGTTTTCTTTTTTCTCCTGTCTTTTACAATACTCACCACGTTTCCCCCAGTTGACTTCTTAATTCTTTCCCAAGTTCGAAGTCTCTTCGGGAAGTTTGTTTCCATGGATATAACGAGTCACATTTTCTCCAATAGTGTTAGTTTTCTCGTTTTATTTGAATGTATGCATTTAAATTTTCAAATTATTACATTCAACTATCCACGATATATCACTTATTCGTTTTACAGTGTACCTTTATGTCTTCCTCTGTGCAGATACGTCCGTTAGTATGATATATTTCAGTAGCGTGGTCGATAATGATTTAAATGCATTTAAGATGTGCATAAAATTATGTATACACCGTATTCATTATGCTCTTCTGACGTACGTTTTACCGGTATATTTCAAACGTATGACTAGAGAAGTAATGTTAAATTTACCGTTACATGATTTTTCTTCCTTATCACATTTTTCTTTATTTCTTAAGCTCATAAATATTTTTATCTCTTCCTGTCGCCACTTGGCGTCCATTATTTAGCTACAGTTGTTAATGGCGTTGTGCAAACGGCAACGTCTTTCTTTTTATATCTTTAATTAAATCAGATTAACTGGGTGTCCGTGATAACGTAAAACGCGTTAAATATTTCATGGCGCACAAGACTGTAGCGAGGCGTTTACCCCGTATTTGCATTATTCAAATTCGGTTACTCCGCTCGACTCTCAACTAACGCACAGTGCGGCTAAAATTTGCCCGTTAAAAATTCTCCGAAGTACTGAATTTCCTGTGGAAACTTCACGGGGTGCGAGCGGCGGAGGGTGGTGGCGGCGGATTGTTGCACAGTGAAGCCTCTTGTTGGTGTGCGGTCGACTAACGAAGGAAGACCCAAGGGGTGAGTAAGGCACTCCACTTAGCACGGTACGGGCGGGAGGGGGTTGATGCGAGCTCACATGAGGGCAGCATCCATTAATTCCCAGGGGGGTACGCTATTGAAGTTTCCAGGGATTTCGTGCACTTAACGCGCGTAAACATGAATGAAGACGGGGCAGCGGCTCGATTTTTGTAAACAGTAGTTCGATGGCTTCCTTATCAGAGCTATAACGGCTTGTTTACTTTCTTTTAAGTGTTTGTTAAATGACTGATTGTTTAGGGAATGCACATTGAAATTCATTTTGTGACGCTCGCGCGTTACATTAACATCGCAAATTACGTATTGTGTGTCCAGATCGAAGTTAATTATAATGCATGATTTGTAAACAGAATCTATTTAATTTTAGAATCGCTAACTAACCGCATTTCTGTTAATGAATTTTCAGTAATGTGTGTGTGAGCTCGCGCGCGTGCGTGCGCGCACTCCTGGTTGTGTGATGGGAGACAGAGAGTGGGAAGGGGGGGAAAGGAAGAAAGAGATTTCTAAAGAAGCATGTTTGGTCGTTTACCGCAGCTAAAAGCAATTCTTTATTTCCCCAATCGTCTTCGCTTATTCCAGTATCATTGCTGTTTCATCTCCGTCTTTCCATAGTATTCTTGACAAACCATTTTCATTCTTATATGTGGCATACATTTAAAACATTTTTATAAAGTAAACTTTCTTGGGAGCGGGCTACATACTACGTTTGTCGTTTCTCCTCTGGTCTCCTTTTCGTATGTGTAATCTTTCTCAGATAGTATTTACAATAAGATTGTGTACTGTAAAAATTTTGTAGAAGAGAAAAATTGCGTCCTTTTCTCAACTAGTTATTTCTTGTAGTGTTTATTTTTCATTTACGATTTCTATTCATTATCCAAACGGCGCTGTCGCTCAATAACAACGATATAACTACAAAACTAATAATTTACGTTACAGTAGTTTCCATCGACTAATTCGTGTGACCCAGTATGCCAAAACAGGTTGGGCGGCGGAGGGGTTTTGGGTGTGCACGTATTAAACAGAGCACCATCAGCTTTGACGCAGGTGTCCCACATTAAATCCAATTACCTGTCCACAATCGATATTTTATAATTGGTTAATAAACGAAATGCGGTTACGTGCCGTCAGTCTGACGTCAACTAAACGGAGCGATTTAATTTTATGTTTTACATTGTGTGAAAATATGTGTTTATATTTAGTCGAGCAAACCAGAGAGAAAAATTGAATTACAGTATATACGTCAAGTTGATAAGACGTAAAATGCAAAATAACCCACCCAACTATATGGACGAAGTACGACCGGAGTAATAAATACGTTGACTAGTTGTCAAATTAGAAGTAAGATGTTTAGTAGGCCTGTACCACATGAATTGACACCGGACAATACACGTTGACCTTAGGGGCTGTGCACCGCGACCCGAACTTCAGAAGAGTAAGGATCGTGGGGCAAGGATGAAATGTTCTGACTATTAGGTGTGGCCTGGACCTTCCGACAGTAGCAGTTAGAGTGTGTCTAATTTAGAATCGTTAACCGGGTCCAAGATTCACCTGGCACTAATGGGTTCTGCCCGAGTGCGCTTATGAAGGGGTTGCCCTGAAATCGGGCGGAGCGGCGGTAGAACTTGCGGAACTGAACTCGTGGCGTTCAGTGATCGGACACCAAGGATACTGCGGACGACTTGGTTAGAAGTGAGGTAGTGAGCTTTGGAGGCCCAATTCAAACCTCGGGACTGACGTTTTCGCTTGTGTTATTTTGTCCCAGACTGGAAGCTCGTACGTAGGTCTAACTGACGGTATCACGTATGTGGTAACGGGCGCTGGTCATGGCATCGCTGCAAAGTAGACGATGGAGAGTTGGTGGTATAGACGATGTGCCGTTTTGCGGGCCAGTTGTACGGATACGACCACAAGATAAGACGTCTGTCAAGGTGAAGCTCTAGATATGTCATCCCGGTAGACCAGAGAAAAAATCAGTTCAAGTATTATTTAATTATCTATAACCAAATGACGCTTAATTAATCAAGTGTTCTTCAATCCAAATACAGGGTGGCGCAGGGAAACGGGAAAATTTGAAATAATTAGAAAAAATGAAGGAACGTTACAAAACTTTATTTGAGGCTCAAAATGTGTTCTACAAGACTGGAAATTACATTAGGCATCACTTTTTAAAAATTACATCAGTTAAATGCTGCCCATTTTGCCGTACACATTCAGTAAATCGTTTCTGTAGTTTTTGCATAGTGCGGCGCAATGTGTCACCTGGGATTTTGGCGATTTCCTTTTCAATCTGTGTCTTGAGCTGAGCAAGGGTTCTTGGTCTAGTCTGGTACACGATGCTCTTCAGATGTCCCCATAAAAAGAAGTTACAGACTGAAAGGTCTGGAGATCGGGGCAGCCAAGCGATGTTAGCATTCCTTGAAATTATGCGATCCCCAAACAAACGTTTCACTGCTGCCATAGACTGTCTGGCATTGTGTGAGGTGGCTCCATCCTGTTGAAACCAGGTGTGCTGAATGTCAAGATTTGTAAAAGTATGGAGTCTTGGAGCCAAAAATGTCTCTAGCATGTTGACATAACGTTCAGACGTCACAGTGACAGCAGTGCCTCGTTCATCTTTAAAAAGTAAGGGCCTATCACCCAATGACACGACACTGCACACCATACGGTAACTTTGGTATGTGTAATGGACGCTGGTGAAGCTGAGCAGGGTTTCCTTGAGCCCAGTAACGGAAGTTCTGCTTATTCACGTATCCACTTAAGTGAAAATGGGCTTCATCGGACATCCAAAGATTTTGAATGAAGTTAGCATCCTCATTGATTTTAGCCAACAATTGTTCACATTTGCAGGCGCAATACACAATCATTAGGATTCAGTTGCTGCACAATCTGAAGTTTGTACGGGTGAAATTGAAGTTAATGGAGTATTCTTTGAACGCTCCGACGTCCGAGCTGCAATGACGAGGCAATTTTCGCACCGAACGACGAGGACTCCTTAAGATGGCAGCTCGCACGGCATCAATGTTTTCTGGGGTACGTACAGACCGTACACCCCCACTAGGCTTTTTCTGCAAAGCTGAACCAGTCTCTTCAAAATTACGAACCCACGTTTCGATTGCGTGTAACGAAGGAATTTGACCGCGGGGCGGGATCTGATAGTGGCGCCGAAACTCTCGTTGTGCAGCTGTCAAACTGTCACCATGTCGGTAAAATGCCCTTACGGCGACCGCACGCTCTGCACCGCTCCACTGCTCCATGGTAACTAAATGTCCGTTACTGCTAGACTGACAGTTTCACTTCTGCTACATCTACAGGGCTGCCAACATCAACTTCAAATTTTCCCGTTTCCCTGCGCCACCCTAACAACCCATTAACCTTTATTTACAAATCATTGAGTGTACTAACCCGCCGTTAAAAACAGATGATCACTTTTTAAGAAAATTCCAATGGTTTGGCTGAAGTAAGCGGTTATCAGTTATTAACAACGTAACAAAAAACTCCACCACATTTTGTCATACGACCTGCTTTAAGTGCAGACTGATTAGTCAGTGCAGTGGCGTGGCGTCAGCTGTAACGCGCCTAGAGGGCACACATCCCACGAGCCTAATAACTTGAGAGGTGATTTGACTTTGGATTTTCAAAGTCAAATCCAAGTCCCACTGTCATACAGTAAAACAGCAGCAGCCATCGTTTTGCAAATTTTGTGTCAATATGTGATCGCACTTTGTTCCCCATGTGTTCCGCGGCTAGTTTCAAATATCAGTTGATATTTTTGTTTTACTATTTGTCCCACTCTGTATCAAAACTTATAGAAAATTGCCCACTTAGTCATTTGTAATCTCACATGTTTTTTTTAATACTTCTTTTGGAACTGACTTATTGCTTCATCTTTTCAAATTTGCTTTCTTGTAATTCCTGAGTTTATGTACTTGCGATTTCAACTTCTAACAAAATGATAGAAGTCTATGCTTAACAGTGTTGGAAACATACTAGAAAGTAGCTACTTCCCCGATTCGTTTCTCATTCTCTAGATATTTTCGACCCTGTTTTTATTGATATTTTCCTCATGTTTAGTACAAATTATATTGATTTTGAAGCCTAACTATTAGGCTTTCACTCTGAAGCCCATACATGAGGTTATGTCTTTTTATCTGTTTTTATTTAATTTATTCATTTGCCCTGGACACGGCTGAGATTGTTCTGTCTGAAACGTTGTTTTGATAGCATTCCAATAGTAAAATATTTTTGTCCACTTAATTGGCAACGTTTTTATTGTTAGACATTTTTTGGAGTGTTAGGCCCTTCCCGTTTGATTCCGAATGGTTTCTGACCTCCTCAAATTTGAGGGCTCGTCTATTCAGCAAAAAAGATAAAGGTGCAAATAGAATATAGGAGACAATGATAAGAATACAGAGGTAGAGAGGAAGAGCGAGGAAAAAAGTGGAGAATGTTGTGGAGAGGAATGGGAAAAATTGGAGTGGGCCAAGGTACTGGCAATATATAGAGGGCAGTGACATATGTGTGTCCCGAATCACTAGACTGTTAGTGGTGAATAATTGAACGTTAATAGAGTCATGCATGTTTTAATAGTAAATGGACTAAAATGGAGTGAGCGCACTTGGTTGATGTACTTCATTGATTTGTTTCATAAGTTTATGAAATAATATGTCGTTTCTTTTGTAATGTTAACTACGATCTATGAAAGCCCTACAGTATATTCTTAAAACAGATTTTGGTTAAAAGATAGGTCATCAGCCTCTTCATCATCTTTCCTCAAGCATTCAGGTCCATGGCCGATGGCACACTCTAGCGATAGAAAAGATTACACGTTATCACTGTCACAGAGAAACTAGTGTACATATAACTACGTGCGTCGAGCTGGACGGTGGGGTGAGTTTTGTGTGTGTGTGTGTGTGTGTGTGTGTGTGTGTGTGTGTGTGTGTGTGTGTGTGTGTGTGTGTGTGTGTGTGTGTGTGTGTGTGTGTGTGTGTGTGTGTGTGTGTTTAAATGTAGATGTCGCCTTTCTTTCTAACGAGGTGTGCTAATCTCAGCCAGGCTGTTGTTTTGCCCCAACAGTAGGCAGACGGGGTTGCATTAACTCAATCTTGAACCACAAGCAAAGAGAACTCTGTTTCTCGGAGCTACACTGTCCTCAGAAAAAGTAAATAATGAAATGATTAATTTATATGTAATTGGCGTAACGTGGTACGTTTAGTTGCGACAGAGAGTAGGCCTAAGGAGCCCACGCCTAGTGTTGACAGTCTTAGACTGTGAAAATCTTTCTCAAAGAAAATATACAGCTACGGTATTGAAAGAAAGAAAAAACTTTAAGTAGAAGACGAAATGTGCAGAGTTTGTACAGAAACAGTCAGAGGGAGAAGCGAGTGAAACAGAAATTGGAAGGGGGCGGAAATAGGCTTGTAACACAAACATCATGCCTTTCCCGAAAATAAATATTAGCACAGAGGTTGAGATAAATTTCTGCCAGTCGCTCGTAATGCTTCTTTGTACACGCGTCTTTGAAAAGTCAGATAAAGTAGTTAAAATTAATTTATTAATTTAGTAGGCCCACATAGTTTCTACACACTCTAATAAAACAAACTTGCAAAGTTTCCTGTGTTTTATTTGTAGTAAAAATACAACCGAGGCGGTACTAGAGCCCTTAATGGTAAGCAAGCCTGAAAACGAATAACAGAATATTAAAGGTAATGTATTTACTCCTATAGCAAAAATGAACATCTTCTTTCTATAATTCAAAGCTCAAACTATATTGTAACATTCAATATTATTTATTTGTTCAATTTTTTATGTGCTACGAAAAATAGTCAACACAAAAACACTAATTATCGGATTTTAATAAACGCAGATAGTCATACTAACATCGTACGAATAGCATTTAAACTAACAATTTCTCATGTATAAAAACCATGAAGAGGCATACAAATTATAACAAAAATGACCTTAAGTAACTCTTTTAACATAATATATGAATATATGGTGAGGTATAACGAGGTCCATTTATCCTACCAGAAATGAAATTAAATATGTTCAATCGTATAGTAGTAATATTTGTATTGATTGAAATAAAAATATTCAGTTGACGCATTACATAAAACTAAAACGAAAGTATCAGTTATTTTCTCTATGTTAGCAGTCTTCATCACAACTTTGTCAAATTTTGTTGCTTCCCTGCTATATACACTTTTTCCTCGAACGAGGCCTTTCGGTTTCGCAACCATTATCAAGTTCTTCCTACAAAAACAAGTTCGAGGAAAAAGTGTATATAGCAGGGAAGCAACAAAATTTGACAAAGTTAAAACGAAAGTAAATTAAAACATGTGCACTGCATTAAACAAATTAAACTTTATTAGTCTAGATTAGATTTGCGACATACGTAGTAATCTATGGTTGCAGGTTTTGGTTCACAAATTGGTTGTTACAGAAACTTTATTTTTTGAAGAGTTCTCGTTTCCTAGTCTGTAGTACACGTAGAAACGTAAAACACGCTGATTTTGTAAGTTTCGTCACCATACGGGCACTTTCCAGGACAACCTCTCGGTCAGAAACCATCTGTGCCAGGTAAATCTTGGACCCGGGCTCGGCGAACGCTCACCCTGAATCAGACGTTGTCTAACTGAAGCCCCACAGCCGGTAGCAGGCCACACCTAGGTACCCCTTGTCCCCGCGGCGTGAGGTCACGTGAAGCTCGGGACGCGGTGACGGGCTCGTCCGTTACTTTCGCAGACCCTGCACTTGCTTTTTCTTTCGCATCCTGATTCGTTTATCCACCTTTTGGTGTGATTTCTTACATCAAGAGCAAGAGATCCCTCTACCCCTGCCCGGTCGCCCGGCCTCCAGAGATCCCGCTGGCGGTTGAGAACGGATATTCTTCTCCCGGGAAATACTCGGTCCCTGAATTCATTAGCCGCTTGCATGCTTCTATTCATTTAACATTTTCGTACATTCAGTTGTTGTTTGCTCTATACTGACGGTTTTGGGATATTTACACACACACACACACACACACACACACACACACACACACACACACACACACACACACACACACACACACACACACACACATTTTGGAATATGTACGGATACTGTATGTTTAATAGGGTTTATTTGTACACTTAATGGTTAATTAATACCTTATGCCTTAAATCATTAATTCGGCTTCTCGATGACAGAAAGAATGTTTTTCGGTGCGCTTGCATTATTAAAGTGTAAGTCCCAAATGTCTTGCTGTTATAAGTAAGACGAATTTTGGTTAGTATTTGAGGTCTTAAAACATTAACGTAATAAGTCTATAAAACATTCCGTTCTATACGCACAGTGATATAAAAAGACTCCGATGTCGATACTTCCGTTACTTATAATGTACCCTAAGTACATATTGTTCGTGCGCGCGCCTGTATTTTGCGAGGTACAGTATGTGAAAATTAAACTACATGTTGGAATATAGGCCTACATTTTGCAAGGAGTATGTTTCCGTCCTGGTTGACGACGTGTCACTTTCTTGTGGACAGCATTAGTTCCACACAATATAGCACTGCCGCAGATTTCCTCGGGGGATACACATCCATTGTACTACGTCGGCGCTGCTTCTCTCCTCCACGCCGCCGCGTAGATTCAGATATCTTGCGTTGGTAAATAAAATATACGGTAACGTTATTTTTAATTTATGTACAGAGACTTAGAAGATTTGTCACGGTTTTCAGAAAATATATGAGTAATATTTACGTGGCAAACTGAAGTAAATGTACGAGGTTAAAAATCCAAAGAAAAACAAAAAATTACAGAGTTAAGTTTGTTATATCGTGAAGTTCAGTTTTGTGTGGAATCTATGGTCGTGTGGTGTGGATAACTATGTGGTATGGACAAGCGAATTATGAGACACAAAATACCGTCTGTATGAGAAAGACTGTAGCCTACTCCATTTGACGTTCTGTGGTATGAGGATAACGGTGGCCTGGACTCTGTTTTTAAGGAAACAAACGTTGCCTGGCCTTAACGTTTCAGTTACAAACAAGATCGTACTAAGAAGGGGACGAAGGGTGTATAATGGGATCCCAATTGGGAGGAAGGTGCCGAAATCGGAGACCAGACCAAATATGTCAGTTACTCCGAAACACTTTAGCACGTAATTTACACTTTCTTGTGCTCTAGCATCCTAAGTCATAATTCTGAACTGAAAATTTATAAAAGCCTTATAAGACCAGTAGTGACATACGGTTGTGAGTTATGGACCATGCGGAAGAAAGATGAAAAAGATCTTAAACGATCTGAGAAGAAAATACTTGGGAGAATTTTTGGGCCAGTAGATCAGCAATATGACACTTGGCGGATCCGCATGAATCTTGAACTTGATACATTAATAGACACCGAAAACGTAGTAAAGAGTATTAAGCCACAGAGAATTAGATGACTAGGAAATATTTATAGAATGAAGAATACCAGATTTACGACAATTATCACAGAATGTAAACCCTTGGAGTCTAGGCCCAGAGGAAGACCGAGAAAGAGGTGGATGGAGTGTGTTGAGGAGGACCTGCGACCCGTGGAGATCAGAGGATGGAAGATTGTTGCTGAAACAGAAGGGAATGGTGTAGGATTGTTGAGAAAGCTAAATCTCATAGAGGAATGTTGAGCCAGAGGAAGAAGACTTTGCACTCTGACGACACCATTTAGGCCTATAAATTGTATGCGTAATTTATACACGTTTAAGCTCATAATGATTTAAACTTAACGCTTACTGCTTAAGATCATTTAAAACTATTTAATAAATAGTGTTAAGACAAAGAACTGCAAATGAATTGAGAAAAAATTCGAACGATCCACCCTTTAAATATTTGGCGTATTCTATCACTGAACATCTTGTTCCAGCGAAAGGAATTAAGATCTGGATTGAATTATTCCGTACATTTCCCAATGAACGAGCCATTTCTGTAATGATAACTTAAAACTCTGTTAAATAATGATTAGACGCTATGTACGATCTGTGCTGTTGTATGCGTCGAAGTATGGACGCAGATAGCCTGAACTATCATAGTTCGTTTGCACTGTGACCTACACTGGGTCGTTTCTGCTATCCTATTGTTAAAGTTCAGTCACTTGTTACCTAAATCTTAATATTATTTGACTTCGGTATTTTGTTTTGATTTACGTTGTAATTTATTACTGTATGCTGCTGTAATAAAATTATTAACAGGATTTTTTATGTACGTTAAGATTTCTCTTAATGTCGAGGTTAGGTTCTGAATATTAATGATTCTAACTGAAATGTCGCAGACGAATACTGTTTTCTTATAAGCAACGATAGCAAATGTACAAGTTGCGTAATGTGTGAATCCTTTGCTGTGTAACAATTTGCTATCTAAAAATATATTACGTTTAACAGCAATAATTAAACGTGAATTTTGACCTAATCGTACAGTGGTCATACACATTTCGGTTCACTACTCCAGGCTTCACAGTTTTTACCGTTCTTTATGCGAAGCCGAACGAACACACTCGGAAGCAGAAGTGTAATCACTTTCCTCCAAAACACAAAGCTGTTTACCTGCTTCATACAAACTGCGTGAAAAGGAACGGAGGGTTGACTCTTTTGTTGCGCTCTTTATCTCTTTGTACAGCACGCCATATCCTATTCAGTTAATCGTCGTACGCTGAATATTTGTGGAAGACATTGCGGAACCACTGCAACTTTATAACGGGGACTTGCGTTACACAACGTAATGCCGATACGACGTTATGCGAGAAGTCACAGTATCTGTTTGTCACTCAAAGTACATGGTAGTACAGTATCTACCAAAATTATAATACGTACAACATCGATGCAATGGGAGCATAAAGTCTTTCCCACATTTTAAAACTTAAATATACAAAAAATATGCAGGTTTCGTACACGTTGTTTTTTCACAAATTACAAAAAATGTAAAAAAAAAATGTTTCTTTACACTAACAAACTTCTACGTGTGACCCATTTGTTGCTCGGAGAACGTCCAGTCTCTAACCGATTTCTCTCCATTTTACGGATAACATCTCTGTAGTCAACGAGCTATACCATTCTCGTGAAGAGATATATCATTCTCTTTAAAGAGTTTACATTTCAGATTGGTATAAAGCTGACTTTGTCCTTAACATAATCTCGCAAAAAACAATCAAATAGGAAATGTCCGGAGACCGGGGTAGACATGGTGTCGCTCCATCCTTCTGAATCCACCGTTCTTGAGAGGTTTCGTTCTCGGACGTCTAGAGATCAATGGGAAGAAGCGTAGTCTGCTCGAAAAATTACGCTTGGCTGTAATTCCTATGATTAAGGTGCAGCGTGTAGCTCCAGCATATCAACAAGAACAGTCTCTTGAGCGTATCGGCTCAGTAAAGAAGAAACTCCCAATCACATCTTATCGAACTGTATAGGGTGTTCCACACCGGATGGCACATAAGGGATTATAAGACTCTTACTCTCGCACGCGCACTCACAACCTGCCCGGCCCGGCCAGGCACGATCCGGGCGGTTCAGGTATAAGTATACGGTCCAATTCAAAACTATAAAATTTTTAATTTAGCTTATAATCCAAATTATACCAACATTTTTGTAATCTCCGAGAAATAGTGAGAAAAGTGAGACCAAACAACACATAATTGTGATAAATATGAGTATTTCACGGATTTCTGAAGCAAACGCAGAATTGGAGTACTTAATAAAGATAGACTTAGTTGCACATCTAAAATATATCACAACCACGTCGTGTTTGGTATCATTTTCTTTAAAATTTTATGGAGATTACAAATATGCTAAGCTCGTTTCTTAACAAATTCAGATTATAAAACTTGCTATTATGTAGTGGATGCCCCAGTTCATGGTCTAGGCGCGCGCGCGCGTGTGTGAGTAAGGGTCTCCTAATCCCTCAGGTGCCATGCGACATGGAACGCCGTTTAACTTCATGGCTGTCTTTTAAAGAACAGTTTTAGGGCTTTCGGAACACCAAATATAGATATTGTTTCTGTTTACCTTCCCCCAGAGTTGTGGAATGCAGTTGCATCGGAAAAGCAAACGCGTTTTAAGTAATCAGTGTCTTCATCAATCGGAAGGATCTGTGTGGCAAAACGTCGACGATCGTGTAAGGCGTGAGCAATTCGAACCTTTATACAATTTCAAGCCGTTTATATAAAATCTTATACGAACGTTCCCTTTAGGAATTCCGAGTTCTCTTGAAACACGAAGAGTTGATACCGGGAAATGTGTTGAAACGCATTTCTAACATCATCAACAGTCTCATCACTTACATTAGTGCTAAGACCAAAAGTCTCTTGAAACTTTACATGACAGCTTTTTATGTTTCTCGTATGCACATGAGGATTTCTCTCATACACATTTCTAAATTTTTGTCGAAGAGAAGTTGGTGATTTTGTTTCGTGATACCACAAGACACATTGGACGAGAAAATCATTCTGCTACTACCAGTCGAAAGCTTGTTTATTCACGTGTTTATTTACCTTAGCAACAGCGTTGTTGTCTGCTTATTGTACTCTACGAGTAATCAATTGGAAGAGTCGTCATTTCGTCAGTGGTGTAAATAGACGCTGCTTCTGGGGGGGGGGGGTGAGACAAGCTTAAGGTTGCCCTAATTTAATTATTCAGTATTCTTGCCATATATTTTTATAAACACATTTTATAAATTCTTTGCGCTCCAAGTTTTTGAGTAAACCGACGTAAAGTGTAAGGGTAGAAAATAATATGTACAAGCCCCGATTGTGCCCTGATTAACTGTTATTCAAATAAAAGGTAATAAATCTCTTATCATTTACTTTAATCACTTTAATTCTAAATTTGTATTCTTAATAGATCTTGTGAAAATGAATAATTCTGGACATATTTTGAAAAACCCCAGTTCTATTACACATTCCCAATTTAATGTAATGATTATGTCCCAAAATGTTCTAATCAACATATAGCTCATGTTAAAAAACATTATTTTTATGTAAAATCCAGCGTATTGCCTTCTTACTTTTCCGAATTAAAGTCAGGAAACTACTAGTTTAGTTGTGCAAAGACGACAGTTCAAATTATAGTTATTAATAGAGAAGTCATGACATAGGCAACGCTGCTGTAAGGGGGAGTGTGTACGGATGAAAAGATAACGGTGGATAAATAAGCTCAGCCTTAGTTTTCTGGGCTACGTAAGTAGGCTAATTGTACTTTTAAGGCTACAAATACATCACGGTATTTACCAAATACTGAGTAATTGTTATTATTAAGGAAACTCTTAACTGTATTTTATTAATGTACAAATATTGAAATTCATTTTGTTTATACAGTTATTTATATGTCTTATTTGAACACATGCAACTAACTGGTTTACAAATAGACCTACGTTAAGACTAATTATGGAATTTGAAGTTTTTAATAGCTCGAGGGGGGGGGTTGATCTCCTGATCCTTTCCCTTCCACGTAATTATGCAACTTTATCCGGTGATGCAAACGCCATGTTAGTAACCTGCATATTCCCTGTATAATAAATGTTTGGAATGTGGGAAAGACTGTACGTTTTAGATTTATGAAAGGGCTCACTCTGCACGTTTCAGATTTATGAAAGAAGCACACAGACCAGGCTTCACTCTGGACAGAAAACTTCTGATGGCCATGACTAAACATTTTGCAACTGTAATTTACTATTCTTCAAGCCTGAACGCTGTAATTCACATGAACGCGGCTATTGACCGCCCTTTGCACAAGAAGAGTAAAGACAGTAAGAGGAGGTGGTGCCAACAATTGGACCTGATGCCAAGTAACCGATTACCAGTGGCAGCCGTGAAATATGAACCTAACGGGAAAAGGAATGTTGATAGACCGAGCAGAAGATGGGTTCTGGAACAGGTCAACTAGGGCCTAATCCGTGTAGTGAAGAGGAAGAAGAGGAAGTGTGTCCTGCTCTTCTGTCGTTGCACGCAATGTCTGTATGACTGCCCATGTAACAGAGTTGCTTGAAGTGGTCAATTTTTTAGGGTGAACGCTAGGGTGAACTTTCCATTACATAAACCAAGAGACATTTTTTCAGGAAACCGAGTTGTCCTTAGTCTGTTATTTACATACAAACAGATGACGGTAATTTGTAGTTTGATCATTTGGATTCACGCCGTCTAGCTGTATACGTTTCTATCTGCTGATATTGAGCTACGTACAGGTAGATATATATACGTGTAACGCACTCGCTTGACCTTTATTGTTCCCCACCCTCAGGCCCTACGGTACCTGTGCTATGGACCGGTATTTTATTTCGGCCCGAACAACGGACGAAAATTAACTCCTCTAATGAAAAAATATTCTACGAAACACCACTTTTGTTTCCACTGCCCGTTTCCCCTTACCTTTTACCCTCTCTTTATGTGTTGTTTATTTTGTCTGCTACTGTCCGTCTCTCTCTCTCTCTCTCTCTCTCTCTCTCTCTCTCTCTCTCTCTCTCTCTCTCTCTCTCTCTCTCTCTCTCTCTCTCTCTCTCTCTCTCTCTCTCTCTCTCTCTCTCTCTCTCTCTCTCTCTCTCTCTCTCGGTAGTTCACAAACGGAAATTGGAACACTTGCTTGGAATGTCGGAATGATTTCGTGCCCAGAGTCCAGGCATTTTCACGTTGCCCCGACGCACGCTTTATCTGATAATTCGGGTTGAAATACGTATTTACGCTGCGTGACATTTTCCCGGACTGACCATCAGAAACGGGGAAACGACTGAGACACAACTTAAACAAGAACTCAGATGCAAAGAAAAGGGAGAACGAATGTAGAATGACCAAAATAAAGATAATCCGAATTTTCCTAATATTGAAAACGAAACAGACCCTGAACTATATGGGGTGAGGTGAAATGTCAGTTTATTTCAGTATCAGGAAGTACGATATCCACGCCATTGTTATTGCGAGTACATATCATACTGGTAGGGAATTATGTTTTTATTTGTGCTGCATATTTTACAATATGTTCTGCGTTCTGTTATACAGTGTTATTGACATCTTGATAGGCAAAAGAGAAGACATAACACGGGCGGCCTACGCTTGTAGCAAGTCGGTGGGCGGGTTTAGCCGAGGAGAGTTGCCGCAGTGGTACTAAGTACTACAGTAATAGTTTCACGCCGAGTGACGGACGGGAACAAGACTGTCCGGCAGCGGCAGATTAGATAAACCGACCAAAGTGGACAGGATTTGGCTTTTAACGCGCCAGCCGCTGTCAGTTCTGTCGCTGACACGATAATCCTTGTGCTTTCCCCGCCCACTGCCCCACTTGTCTCCGTCTCGCTTCCTGTGTAAGTGACAGATAGGTGTTACACAGTACGTCAGTGAAGTGTGTTCTTATTGTGAGAGAAACGGAACTCTGAGGGATGCGAGAATAAACGAGGATGATAAGGCGAAGAAGGTATATGTATAGCGATCATTGATATGCCAGTTATTAAATATGATATTTTATTTTACGAATATTAGCGATAATATTTATACGCATAATAAATCTGACATTCTTAGATACCCTTGCTAGTAACAGTCTCGCTTCTGCACTGACAACACGCGAGTTTCTGCTTCACGTTATATTCTTCGATCATAATGCGGGAAATTAGGAAGAAGAGAAAAGGTTGCTATATACTGTCCATTTTAACACGAAAGATTAGATATAAGCAACTGGCGGGTCAATAATAAGCTTCAGTAATGAAAGGAACATGAGAAAAATTCCTGCAAACGTCGAATTTCTTACATTTTACTCACGCTGCCTAATGTCCGGAACCTTATAATTTGCAATGAGCATATTTCGCCATCGATTAACAATAATTTTAAAAATCGCTTTAAACCCAATTTTGTCTTCGAGTCGGCCGTACTTTGCTCACTTGCAGGGTTAGGCGATTTGAAATCCATAGCTGCGGAATAGATCGAAGCATGAATAGAAGAGTGGAAGCCGTGACCCTATAACGTAAAAATTGAATACTACCAAATTGTACGCTAGTTTTATATAGAAAACATGATTATCAAATGTATATTAGAATAAGAAATGCAAGTAATGTGACTTGATGTACCTTTGTAAACCAGCGTGGCGGTGTTTTTCAAAGCACACACACCCTAGTCAAGGCGACAGTATGTCGTGCGAAAGTTATTCAGCAAGTCACGTACAGGGTGTAAAAGCATAAAACGTATTGTGTTAAAAAAAGCAATAAAGTTAAGTGAAGTCGAGGGAAAATTGAGTGCTCGGACAAGACCGTACCGCTAGAATTTAGACAGAGTAGGTGAGAGAGAAAGCTCGAAGTAGCGTCATGTTCGGTTTCGCGGTAAAAGTTTGCTACGCGCTGTTTTTTGACGAATGAGAGAAAGCGTCACTTTTAAGCGGGCGAAATTAGCTAGTTGGGTTGGTGGAAATCAAATATCGCGGTATATGAAACTAATGGGAACGCGATTTGTAAATAGTGAGTATGGGTAATGTTTGAGGGGGTATAAAAAATGTAGTTGCGAATTTGTCAGGCTAGTCTACGGCGAACATTACAACTATTCAGACTCGTTAGCACGTATTAAAATTTTATAACTAAAACTTGCAATAAGTAAGAAGTACAGTATTCATGTCGTGCGTTTAAATAGTATTAAACCCGGTAGTACGGTAAACGAAGTATGCCAGATTAAAGTAATTGTTAGATTGAATAACTTGGTGATAATTACCGAACTTCAGAGTATCGATAATCGAACGCGTGCACTTGAAAGTTGCGGATCGTGGGAGTGTTTTCGGGATGTATTATTGATAGTGCGAGCACTCAGTTTAATCACCTAGTTACTAAGGTGTCCAAATTAATTAAGATACACTAGTTACATGCTGAATCAGTGAGTAGGTGTGAACAGTGATAATTAAAGTGAAACCGAAATAATCAAGTGGTTAGTGTCATCGAGTGTCATCAACAGGATCATCCGAATCGCCGACAACGCAATCTCCAAGATCGCAGACTCCGAGGGAAGGACTCACCAACCAAAAGGAATTCAACTTAACAAGTAAACCAAATTGAACATTAAACTCAATTTAATTCATGTCTTTTTGTAACTCTATTACTATTGGCAATTCAATTGGTCTATGAACCTACTTTCAATAATAATTGATGAGAGGTATAAATTTAATAATTGTTAACCATGAAGGTTGTATGCAAATTGTAACATGTTAATGAAAATGCTCATTAAAATTAGCAGTCCTTCAAGTTAACTGTGTTAGTAATCATTTCTTTGATACCCTGAGATAATTTTAAGAGTCGCCATCAAGCAGAGTTAAGAATTCAGTATTAGTAAATTACACATATCTTTTCTAGCTCTAAACTGCGAGGGTGGTAACCCTGAATAAATACGGGTGCTTGAAGCGAGTCTTACGAGTGACGAGACGCACTTTGACATGGTGTTTTAGGATAACCTATCAGAATGCGCTTTTTTACTATTATGAGATTGATTAATACGATGTTCGTGCACTCTTACAACTTATAAAAATATGAGTGCGTTTTACGGGAGACTTGTTCACAGTCTCGTGTCTCTCGCGAAATCTGTTACCACTTTCCTGCGCCACTGAGGAATGTTGTCCAAGGTACGGGTGAAATGCGTGGTTGTTGTTTGATTGTAAATCTTGTTAGTTTGAGATATAGTGGAGCAACTTTGCGATAACAAACTTAATTTTAATAATGATGGACCACGGCATAACATCCCGGCAATTGTTTACCAGTAAGCTCCAGTTTTACTGCTTTCTCCAAAGTAAAAGGCAAGCTCAAAGACCAAAGCCCCAAAAAACCAAATGCGTCTCGTGTATCCAAGGTATCGTTAGCTGGAAATGAATTTGTGTTCGGTATATTGTTTTTTAAATCAATCGTATAAGCAACATTTAATGTTTGTTTTTTGTGAAAAATGGTCACGAGATTTGAGGTTAGACCTACGAAAAGCGCGGTTTAACTAGGATATATATTGAGACAGGGTAGTTAAATTGGAAAGTAAAAGCCTTTATTTGGATATTAATGACCCATAGTCTCAATACTTCATCTTGAACCGTCCTGATTAATGGATGCGAATTGTCCAGATCACCGTTCACGAGACAGTTTAGTGTGGGTAAGGCTTTCTCTGTTTCCCTGCCACACCATTCCAGTCGGGTAAATTAAAATTAATTTCCGCCCACAGTAGTGGAAAGTTAAGGGCACTCATAACCGGCAAATCGACCAAAAAAACAATTTTTGTTTTTTTTGTCTTTACAAAAATCTTTAATATTTTCTGAATTAGGTGAATACATCTAATAATAAATTTTTGTGTGATTTTTTAAAAAAATTGATATCGTAGGAAAAGTCCAAAAAGCTGATAATGTTACAATTTTTTACAAATCTGTAACTCGCTTATAACAAATAGTAAGAGACATGTGGTTTTCACTATTGGAAAATGACTTTCAATGAACTTTACCAATGTTTATCATAAAGCCAATATGTGCTGATCTAGTCTTCCTAATTTGTTTAAAAAATGTCTTCACAGTAGTACACAGGACTCAAACGAGTCGCTGAGCCATTTGATTTGGAATAGATTGCCAAAATATATATTTGTTGGACTTGATACTTTGGTTTTTGGTGTAGATTGATGCTGTGTTGACCTTCACTTATGGTAATAGTGTGATAAGTGTCAAGACTTACAAAACAGGGATGTTTTGTATGCATATACTAGGGCCAAATATAAAAACGGTAATACAAAAACTGACTTGCAACGAATACTTGAGGCAGAAACCGCAGTAGGTGAATTGATGAAAGAGGTTAGATAGTTGTCTAGAAACGTCAATACAAAACTGGAGGACCAAATGGACATAACTAGAGACCCTCAGTCTGTAGCTAGACTATTTGAAATCGTGTAAAACAATAAAAATTTCTGTTTAAATAACTTCAAATGCGTTTTTCTGAAAATCATTTTTTTTTTTAGATAAATAACCCATTATTTCAGAAACCAAGTAAGCTATCAAGCTGACTTTTTTTGTGGCTATTGGAGTAGTAGAGATATAACTACACTACTAGAACTATACAGTTTCACTGAAAAATAAAAACGTAAAAAAACAAGTATGCTTTTTGTATGCATATTTATAAAACAGAGTATAAAAAATTATAAAAAATCAGGAATTTGAGATATCTTTAAAATTGAAATCGTGTTTTTAGTGTATAAAATGCTTACCTGCGTGCTAAAATTTCAGAGTTTTATCTTCTATAGGTTCTGAGATAATAGGTCTTAAAGTTGATAAATTTAACATGGTAAGCATAGCCGGTTACGAGTGCCCTTAAATCGATCCAGGATCACTTCCTTCAATACGCCCGTTCTAACTTGGTACTGGTGGATACTGCTGTCTTGTACCAGACATTTTAACAACCGTCCAATATACGTAGATCCAAATGTAGTCAGGCCTCGAAGGTGTGGTAGTTCTACCACGCAGTACGGCATTGTAGTTTTTGATTTTGTAGCAGACGTCTCTTACCAGAATCATGTACTGTGTTATTGAGCCAGATGTCTGCTATACGACAAGTTTTCACGTTTACAATACAGAGTGGCTCATATGTCGCTTGAAACTATCTATTACAAGTAAACGCGTTTAGTCAAACCACTCATTGTATTTTAGTAGGATATTGTGTATTCGTGAGAAAATGTTTGAGCTAAAATTCTGAGGGAATGTCGAAACCCCCAATAAATATCAGAAACATCAGGGAACTGCCCTTAAGTATTGAAACAGCGAAAGCGGTTCGGGCAGGTTTAGACGTTGTAATTACACTGCCATAAGCCTACTCCGGTGTGGTCGTTATGGGATACGATGGAGTCGTTTAGATGTCAGTATAGTGGAGATAGGAAGGTAACTTAGGCGCCTTAGTTTAAGTATACATATTCTGCAATAAGCCGCGATTTACAATAGTATTGTTTAGGCCTATAAGTTGTGTAATAGATATAATCGTTTTACGGTGTACGAGGTCTGACGAAAAGTGTCCGACCATTTTTAATATTGCGGGAACCGGTTTTGCAACTGGATTGTAACTTGGTAGCCAATCCGACGAGCCCTTTTGGCGTCATGCTTGAATATTCATTAACGTATTCAGTTAGCTGTGAGTCACGTGTGTACAAACACATGTTGTCTGTGACTGTCGTATTTATAACGTGTGAATGACGAGACTAACGAATTTGTATATTAAATTTAGCGTATAAAACATTTATGCGCGAGAACTATCACAAAGATTAAGACGGCTTTCTGAGAGGACACAACGACTGGTACATAGGTAAAATTATAGTACAAACCTGGCTGAGGATTCCGACACACTCAACCAGCAATAAAGCTACTTCATTTCAATTTGTACCCTGTCTCCCAAATTATATTCTGAAAGAGAAAAGAGATGAAAATTCACAGCATCAGTTTAAAACTTAAAATTTATTAATATGGTACATAATCGTGATATGGTAGTGAAGGAACCTCAAAAGAGCGGCATTACCTTTGCAAGGCCTTCGTGTTTACGATAATCATTAATTGTGGGTTATGGGGCAAGTTTAATCCAAGCGTTGTTTAATCTTGGGCTGAGGAAACGAATAAACGAACATTGCATGTACGAACCTTTACTGTATTCGACAAATGTGAAATTTCCGTCAACAACCTATCGATATGAATTCAGTATCAACAGAAATGATTTTCAGGATAATTCCCGCTAAGTTTGTGAACGTAATTCGTGAAGAACAAATAAACGAAAAGGCTGAAGACAGAAAACAACACCGATACCCGATGTGTGAGCAGCATTATGAGTTGCCATAACAAAAATGAATTATTCTAGGCCAGTGGTCCCGGCGGGATGGACACGCGCGCACTAGTGTCAAACACGTCGCACATACATATACACACAAAACCTCTTTCAACGTACCCTTTGAAAGTATAAGTCTCAACAATTGCAAACATACCGTATGAGAAGAAAAATAACAGTTTTTTTATACATCCCTTCTCAACAATACGTAGGTCTATTATGTATTGCTTTCAATCGAACAGGGATCACTGTTGTTTTCCTTTCAAGTTTTCCTTAAAGCTGTGGGAAACGCTTTCTTGTTTCTTTTCTTTTCCACGTCTGCTATACGTTACACCCGACGCGCTTTCACTAAATAACCCATCATACCTTGTCTGTTCTTGGAAACGGGAACGTCTGCGCCGTTCATTGGTTAGAAGAGAACAACCCCGATTGCTTCAGAAAAGCAAACAGGGTAGAAAATGAAGTTAATGAACTGTGTGGCAGTTGCGCGGCTTGTTAACGCTCTAGTCTCCTTCGCTTAGTACAGCGTCTACTTTATTTTACTCAATCTTCTTTCTCCGCGAGTCGGTGGTTAACGAGATTACTGAATGAACGTTCGTTTCAAAATGTACGCTACACGTCAGAGAGCGGAAATGTAACAGTGCGTACGTTCAGCTATCCGTGTTAGATATCTATTTTTATTTTCAGTGTGGGTGTCTGTTAGTTTGTCACACTAATAGAAACTGTGGCGACGGTGTGCGTGCGCGCGCGCGCGTGTGTGTAGAGAGAGGGGATCTTTCTTCTTCCTTCTAACGGTTCAGAGTAATTAAAATTATTATTTGTATATATTTATATAAAGCATTGTAACATAAACTTGTTGATTTTATCCAAACAAAAACATTATAATGTATGGACACTGTAATATCTCTCGTAAAATTTTTATTAAGTATTAGTATTGGTATTTATTATTAGTTTTTTGGTTTAGTGATTTATTCAATCCAATTCAACTTTTTTTGTATTGAATCCAATATAAATAAATCTGTTCACTTACTCTTGAAGTTGTTTATTAAATATGTTTAGATTTTTTTATAATTTAGTTCAATGTCTTGAGTTCGTATTTGAATAGTTTGCGTTGATTTTTCTGCCATTAGCTGAGGTGATTCGATCGGTGCATTCCTGTACTGAAATTAACATAAGCACAACATTTATATAATACTTACTAGCAGTTGTAGTATGCTAATGATATGAGATAATATTGCTGGCGAGAATCATTAGATTTAAATTCTCGCTCTGGCTCCTGGTACCAACCGTATCTTGTTGCTCACCTAAGCTGTAATTCTATTCTTTTCAATAAATGTCAACACTTTAATTCATTCGTGAAATAATAGTTATTTATTTAATTCGATTTGAAAGATTGTTATTACAATTCTATTATTTATTTTCTTTTAAAAAAACAATTAAAGTTGAGTATGGACTCTTAAAATTATTAAACTCTCAGGGTGGTAAAACTGCATTTTGAAAATCGATTATATCTGTTTGTAAATAATTTGGTTATTATGCTTTATAAAATTAGCAGGTTCTTTGAGTCTGCAAGATACACTTCAACAATAAAATGCACTACTGTGATAATGAGTAGGCGGAGAATAAAAATATTAGTTGTTGCTTTAACATAACACAAAATATGAACGATTGTTCCTTGTTTACAATTGAGGTTAACTACGGTTCATGGTAACCTTACTTATTTGAAATTAATTAATGGATGTTTCTTTGAAGGCATTACTTATTTTGTACAACATTATTATGAATTAAATTCAGTGTTATTTTTCTGAATGATCTCCAACATTGGATATAAACAAAAACAGGTAATTCAAATTAATTCACTACTAGGGTTCACTCATGTGTGACCTTGAGTTAATGTACTACAATTAAATACAATAATATCTTAAAATTATTAATTGTTAGGGTTCATTGTTCCCTCACTGATTATTCAACGTCTCTTCTTAAACTATTACAATTAATTTCAATCTAGAAAGTGAAAATTGTCATTAGCAAAATCTTTCATTTGATTATTGTTTATGTTATTTTTCAAAGTCCCCTTTCCTTGTGGAAATCGGGTTATTTGTTATTTAATTTAAATAAATTAAATCCGCTATTAGCGTTCTTTAATTGATTAATGATTTGTTATATAATATAATGATCATTTGCACTGATACGTGCGTATTCTGTTGGGTCGAAGTACCACTAACACAACACTTTTTAATTTTTAATAATTAATTAATATTTTAATTAATTTTTAATAAGTCACTTCACACAGTGGCGTAAATAACGCCAATGCAACCGATGCGACGCATTGGGGCGCGTAGCCTGTGGGAGGCGCAGTGCATAACCGGATATACTGGAAAACATTTCAACCAAATGAAAAAAAAATTTTTTTAAGAATTATTTATTTATTTATTTATGGTGAGCGTGTTAATCAGGGTTGATTTTGTCACGCTTACACTTCAAAAGAATTATTTAAATAATTATAATATAAGCAAATACTGTAGATATCAATACGTGCAACTCTTGACATTTTACATACAATCCGGTGGCAACCTATGAAGCAGAGCCATGTAGCGTTGTGCCAACTCAAGACACGGGAGGCGCTAGTGTAACGTGTTGCCACATTTTATCCGAAGCCGAAGTTGGACGTATTTATATCAATAGTATTTGATATAAGGCATTAATTATCATAAATATTTAGCTCGGCCGGGACCTACTGAACTACGAGCAAGGAGCCTGAGTTATCGTCGGGTTGGTTATTGTTAGGGTAAACGAGTAACGAGTGAAAGTGGGGGACCAAGTGAATCACTCAAAGATACCAAGAATCGCTCCCACCTGCTACTATCTACGCCTGTTTACTGTTTACTGTCAAAAGTGGAAATCACTCAGTCCTTGTTATACAAATAACACGATTGTGCGGTTCGGTAGTGCTGTATGTTTTAATAATTTTTGGTTACGGTTACTTGTGTTCAGTTTAAATAATATTTTTTTTTTATTTCTTTAAATTAGTTAATAGTAATTTGTTATTACATTTACTATGGACGGAAACAAACGACCGAGTGGAGCTGAATTTCGGAAAAGGAGAAAACACGAAGAAGAAAAAATAAAAAAACTTACCAAAAATTGACACTTTTTTTGTTAAAAAATGTGATTTTTCGGGAGGTTCTGCGAGTCAGTCCGATGGAGTTAGTGAGAGAGAGTGTGAAGGCGATAAAAGTTTTGAAGAAAACGACACTTTAAATTTCCTGGGAGATGATTCAAAATCAGAAGTCGACCAAAATGTGAGTACAGGCTTAAATACTAATTTTAACGCCCCTTCAACATCATCAACCGTTGTAAATAGTATAGTACAAGAAAATGTAGAAAATATCGATAACAGCAATGATGATGCAACAGGAAAATTTAATACAGATATCGCCCTTTTCTCAGAAGATGAGGTAAAAAAATATGAGTTTAAATTTCTAATTTTAAACTCTGAACCATGCAGACCTCAAGGGCCTTTTCCTAAAGATCCCAAAACAAATAAGTCTTTTTCAAAAGAGTATTATTTTTGTGAAACAAAGACTGGACAGAAATTTGAGCGTTTTTGGCTTTGTTACTCTCCGGTATTAAATGGGGTGTATTGCGAACCCTGTTGGCTGTTCGCTAACAGACTTGATAAAAACTTTAACAAAGCATGGTCCACGGGAAAAATCAATGATTCGGGAAATCTCTCATCAAAAATAAAAGACCACGAATGGAGTAAATGCCATACTAATGCGTGTAAGGCTTATGGAATCAGAAAAAGTAACAGAGACATTAAAGTACTTTTTTATGAAAAAGAAGAAAAAATGCTTGAAGTAATAAAGAAAATCCTTGATGTTATCATAACAATGTCAACTTGCAACTTAACTTTCAGGGGTCATCGCTCTGAATGCTCTTAAAGCATCAAAAGTATATCCAGTGAGTCAGGGAATTTTCTGAATATTATTGATCTCCTCTCTCGATATGACACTATTTTAAAGAGTTTTCTGGAAAACGAAGGTAGCAGAATAAAATATCTAAGCCCTACAATTCAAAACGAATTGATCCATTTAGCATCTCATCAGATTTTGAGTGAAATATTGTCTGAGGTCCAACAATCATCCTTTTTTTCACTCATTTTGGATACCACACAAGACATTTCAAAAATTGATCAACTATCAATAATCTTGAGGTACGTTTCTTACAAACCGGATATTAATCAACTTAAAATAATTGAATCATTTTTAGGATTTGTGCAAGTTTCAAAACAGTCGGCTGAAGGCCTAGAGGAGCATATAGTTAAATTTTTGGAAGAAAAGAAAATATCTTTGGATAAGTGCCGAGGCCAAGGTTACGATGGGGCGTCTGTCATGAGTGGAATTTACACAGGGTTGCAGGCTAGAATAAAATCGAATTCACCTACCGCTGAATATGTGCATTGTGCTAATCACAATTTAAATTTAGTTTTAAATGACAGTGTGAAATCTATTTTAGAGATTTCAGTGTTCTATGATATAATAAACAGTATATATGTGTTTTTCAGTCAAAGCATACCAAGATGGCAATCTTTAGCAGAATCAACCGATACATGCATTATAAACTTGACCTTAAAAAACTCTGTCCTACAAGGTGGTCTTCGAGATACGACGCTTTACTAGCAGTCAATGTCAATTTCGTCCCAGTGATGAAGTGCTTAACCAAAATAATTTTGGCTTCAAATGTGACCAGTGAAGTAGTAGAAGCAACTGGTCTTAGGAAACAAATGGCTTCATTTGATTTTGTTTTGATGCTTGTTTTTCAAAGCAGAGTTTTAGAAAGGATTCAGATCACATCGAAATCCCTTCAGAGATCTGACATTAATCTGGACGATGCGAAAAATCTCCTTCAGAAGAGTATCAATACCGTAAGGGATCTGCGGGGACAATTCGACGATGTTGTGGATCAAGCCAGAAAATTAGCTGCTAAGTGGAACATCGATCCTTCAATGAACACCAAACGCAACAGAAGAGTTAAAACTTTTTTTGACGAACTTGCAAAGGACTATGAATTTAGTGACCCTTTATACAGCTTTAATATAAAGGTATTTTTGAAAGCTATAGATATTTTAATTTCACAATAAAATATGTTTAAAAGTACGCTACGCCTAGTTGATACTTTCAGTTTTTTGAAACCAGAAAATCTATTAGAGTTTTCAGACGAACAACTAATAGACTCAGCCTCTGGGTTTTGCAAGAAGTATGAATCCGATGTGACTGCTGCTTTGGTCAATTAAGTTATTTGCTTTAGACATTTTGTCAAAGATGATATCAAAAGTAATAAAATAAGCAAAATCAGCCAGTTGGCTGACTATCTATTGATTAAAAATAAGTTTATTGCGTCTAGTGTGCCAAACATTTGTACAGCATTTATAATGTTTATAACCTTGCCAGTCACAGTCGCAAGTAGCGAAAGGTCGTTTCAAAACTAAAAATCATAAAAAGCTATTTAAGGAACTCGATGTCTGGTACTAGACTATGTGATCTTAGTTTAATTAGTATTGAACACGAGAGATCTCGATGTTTAGATTTAGACAAGTCAGCTAAACAGTTTTTACAGTTAAAAAGCCGTCGGGGTTTCGGTAGGGAGTAGCCTTAAAATGTGAACCCGAACAGTACACATCATTTTAAATAGGTTAGTTTATTATTCAATAATCAAAAATGTAAGGCATATAACAAATGTGTTTTGTAATATTATGTAACATTAGTACATATATAAATATCATGTTTCAAGCTTTATAATGTAAGGCATATAACAAATGTGTTTTGTAATACTGTATTATGTACATATCAATAAATACCATGTTTCAAACTTTATAAAAATATAGCAACGAGTATATTTTTATCATCCTGTAACAAAAGTGCAGTAAATATAAGTAATGTGATTCTCATTTCAGTTATTTTCTAATGGTGTATAAAAATATTATGTAAATTCTCTTTCAAACAAATGTTTGATATACAATTTAAAAATACTGTACTTCTTAAAAACGATTTCTCTGAATAATTATGCTCTGTTTAGTATGTTTAGGAGGGAGTTTGAAAAATGTTGCGAGGTAAAGTAGTACCTAGGGGGTAAGGATAAAGTTGGTTATTTTTTCTGGAGGGGGGAGGGGCGCACAGGAAAAACGCTTGCATTGGGGCGCAGTCATCCTTAGTTACGCCACTGACTTCACACACTGCCTATACGCATGAACTCCGTTATAGAACACTTTGAAAATAGACTTCACTGTCCTTTTGGTCCGACCTAACCTCAACTCAAAGTTTCGAGGTTAGTTGTGCATTATCAGCTGTCGGCTGTCAATTCAATGTTATGATGGCCGCTCTGCTAACGTGGAGTATCTCTCGATTGCCGGTGATGAACTGACTGTTGTTACCTGGTCGGGATTCGGCACTTCGTACTTTTAATGAGCTCTGATTGGCTAATTGTCTTTACGTCGTGTACTCTCGGCGAGGTTCGTCAAAATAGAATCTCAACTTAGCGTCAGTGGCTGGGTCCAAGGCTATGATTTACTGGTTACACAGCCACGCGCACGGGTTTATAATTTATTAATTTTTCTTATAAGTCAAATATCTAGTCTATAATTACACTGACAATATTCTTATAACTCCCATCGTTTCTATCTTTTGATTACGAGTAATTTGCATACCCTCATCATATAGTTCTGATCTGGGGTTGATAAAACCGCACTTGGCACAAATTAATAATACTTCTTAAGTTACCTAATACATTAAATATATTGTTTTTATCCCGTGTGTTCATGGTGATAACATATTATTACTGTATTATGCACTTTTTACACCTGGTCATGTACTAATATTTATAAAATATCCATTTTCCTAGGTTCAAATTCTAGGTCTATTATCACATACATTGTTTATTAATAATATTACAATAATAGTTGTTGATAATACCATTTTATTATGGCCTATGCATAATGCATTGGTCATTATCACTTCTGATAGTGTCTTTTTTATTTATCACTGGGTTTTATTACCTTAATTATAGTCTTTTAGGTGAGTTTTCAATACTCTTGAAAGTAAAATTTTTTCGTGAGTTGTAATTCTTTCACATTAATCTCATTATTGTTTTTTTATCTCTTATCAGTGTTCTGATAACACTGTTAGTACTGTGCAGTAGTTAATTCTGCATTTACATTGACAATTACTTTGGTTTGAAGTTACTCTAACTACTTGCATCTAGCTGTTACTAGGGTTTACTCATTATTTGTGTTATTATTGTTAATTAGGTGGATATAATCCTTGAATTTACTTATCTAAACGTTATTCTGCCTTATTCAGTGGTATTGGTTGCGTTCCTAATCTTTTATTATAAGTTTACTTGATAAGTTATGTTGTCTCATGCAACCATTCTATGTGATGCATATGGTTATATTAAATTACATCAATTCAGCCTTTAGGTTTCCTTAACACATTATCTGTTGTACATTAAATGTACTTTATATTATCTATTTATGTTATACTACAACACATTTTAGTTTAACACTACTTTAGTCTTATTTTTCTATGGTTTTATTGAAAACTAGTTGGCCAGATTAGGTTACGTTATAATTTGGTCATTCAACAATGGTTGAATGTCAGTTTTGAATTTCTACATTATACCTGATTTATTTAACTTTATATAGCACTGGTATATTATTGTTTATCACTAGATTTCAATTTGTTTATCTTCACAATATTTTTTATAGATAATTAGTGGTTATTTACAATTTTAATTCCACTTTACAATCTGTTATTAGCGTTTTGGACATAGTCCTTTTGTAATGTTTACACATCGTTTAGCTATGTAATTATCATACTGGTACTCATTCTCTTTATTAAATTCTGGTTTCAATAATTAACTTTTATTGAGCTCTGTTTGTATTGTATTGTTAAGGAAGGTATTTGATTAATAAGTTTAGGTCAGTGTCAATTTACAGCTTAGGGATTTAAATCATGTTGTTTGTCTCACTTTTATCTTCTTTTTCAATAATAATACGTTTTATTTTCATATGTTAATTCTTTCTCATTTATATTATCTCCCTTTGGTGTTTGACCTGATTATGTTTTCTTCTTATCTGCACTGATTCCTTCCTTACTCTTAGTAGATTTCCTTTTGATGTTGTTGTCATTAGTTTCTTTCTCACTGTTTGATCTATTGGGTAATTAGGTATGTTGTCTCGTCGTTAATCTTGTCTTATTTTCTTCAGTTGTACATTTACTGATAATTCATTATTTATTTGATTCCCCTATTTTGGCTTATAATACTTCCTCTGTTCATGATCGTAGGTTCAACTTTGTAGATAATTTTGTTTGTAGTGTCTTTCAATTATGTGTGATACGTTGGTGTTGGATGTGTTATATGTACCATTACAAGACACGAAAGAATGGCACAGGAAAGGTTGCCAAGGAGAGTTATGGAATGGACCCCACCCGGAAGAAGGAAAAGAGGAAGACCACCTGTCATCTGGATAGAAGAAATTCAGACTATATTGAGGGAACGGGAAATTGAAGCAGGTATTTGGATAGACAAGCAGCAGTGGAAGATGGAGAATTCAGTTACTTCTGTAATATTTGGTTCAGGAAAATGTGTAAACCTTGTACAGCCGGAATAATAATAATTGTAACATAAACAATATGCATAGCTTATGTGACGCTTATCACATAATGCTTAGTCACCAACTAGACGTGGAGTCCATGGACCGTTCAGACTGTCGAGCACATTACGAGATATTGGCCGATTAACGAAGATCATTCGGGAAACGTATCGTCAACATGAGACTCTACAAATGACTTCGCCTAGCTATACAAGTTCGCAGACAGTTGAATTTTCACTAATTATACCAACGATTCCAGTGATGATTACAATAGAATTCCGCTAAGTGTGTTTGCGTTTTGACAGGTCGGCAGTATCAGTAAGAGTGTCAAGTGTCCCTGCCACTATTACAATATGAGTAGGCTAAGAGTTGTAATGACCCGAGCTTTCTAGAACTAATAAGATTTAAAAAGGTAAAGTCTGAATAAATTCAGTGTGATAGAGCTGCGCCCACACTCTATCGCTAGATCAGGACTGCACGTAGTAACTTACTAAAAACGTGTACGACAGGTAACTTGTAGCTTATAAAAGAAAGAGGAAAACATCTAAATGAACGTATTAACAGAGTTAGTAATAAAATGTGTATTTTATAAAACGAAATAGGGAAAATCACAGGGACGTCGAAATCCAGCAAGATCATTTGTCCTGTAATCTGTTATTTTCATTGTTCCCACCTCCGTCTTTTTCACTTTCACCATCATCATCACGTCTCTCTCTCTCTCTCTCTCTCTCTCTCTCTCTCTCTCTCTCTGTCTCTTCCTCTGTAACAACCCCCTTTTTGTGTAGATATGTTTCATCATAATATACTTGATTAATAGCGTATTGGTCTGTCTGAGGAGCGTCTTAATACCTACTTTGCTCTGTCAAGTGCACGAGGATAGAGACTGCAGCAACAAGGATTATTGTGTCAGCGACACAACTGACAGCGGTTAAAAGCCAGATCCTGTCCACTTTTGTCGGTATAGCTAATCTGCTGCTGCCGTGTGTCACTTGACGTGAAGCGGTTACTGGTAGCGCTGCGGTAACTCTCGGCTTAAACCGCTCTCCACCCAAGTGTGTGTCGTATCTCTTCCGTTTGCCAGTCAAGTTTACACAAAAATTGTATACTTTGAAGACACTCTCATAAGTAAAAAGTAAAAAGTGTAATCCTTTCCAGTTTAATCTCTGTAAAAAGAGTACCCTATATTGAGCTAAGGAAGCTGAAGAAAAATATTTATGGGACGTTAATTTTCGTACTTGGTATAAAAAAGAAATCGTAATTCTCTGTAACTTTTTTGTATAAGTAAAACTTTCAAAAATTCATACACTATAGTTTTACGCCATTACAGAACATTCTACACGTTTCTCGGCTACCCCAGCAGAGCCCAGCTGTAGTGTGTGTGTGCGCGCGCGCGTACATATTGCTGCTACTTTGAGATGAAAGACAATTACGTGACACTTATCACGAGTCAACAACCGAGGCTGTTCCAGACTTCACTGGTCCGCGGGCACTGTGTTCAAGGTCGCAAGCAATTACGCTCTAATGTTTTCTAGTAGTGTTGACGCGTATTATGGATTATTCTGGAACGCTTGTGCTATCTGTTTAAACAACGACAGCTGCCACTTATTTTCATTTTAAGTTGCGATTTATTCCAATGAGATTCGAAGTATTGTGGCGAAGTGTTGTGTGTTTATAATTGTGCGGAACTCTATTAGTTGACATTATTATTGCGTGTGGACAGATTTTCTCGAATTATTGTACGAGTATAATTTTGTTGAATAACTTATTGATTATAAAACGTATTTGTGATTAATTAAAACTGATGATTAGTAACTTGATTGGTGTCTTCTATTTTGTTTTCCACTGCACCTTACGACGATCAGTTCGCCCGTCGTAACAATGGACTTATTGGTACTTTAATCAGTTGTACAAACAAAATCTACCACACGGTATTAACAATAAATTCTAACACAACTACATAATGTATTATATCTGATTACATTAAATTGACTAATTCGTTTAGGAATGCAGTTCTTGTGGCTTAAAACGAGGCTGTGGCACACATTTAATAACGCGTCCAAACAACACATGCACGCATAAGTTATGTGTCACATAGCGGTCGCTCAAGTTATCGCTGGGCAACACCAGTGGAATGCAGATTGTTGTTGTAGGGCAGACAATGGAAGTCAACTATCTAGGGGTAAAGATAACAAACTGTGATTGACTAGGAAAAGCAATAAGCTGCCATAAACCACAAAAGCAACAGGATGTAAGAACGTATGAGCGATGTTATCTGCAGCAACAAATTTTGAAGTTTGGAAATGAAAACAATATTATAAAAGGATACAGTAAGCCTGGTACTGATATACGGAGCAGAAGTCGAGTAACCACAACAGCCAGAAGACGAACACAAGTTACTGAAATAAAGCTGTTGAGAAGAATAATGGGTAAAATACGGCGAGACAGTATAATGAATGTAAATATTCGAGAAACGTTAAAGTAACACGTATAATGGACTCGATAAAGGAAAGACAACTCCCGAACTATAGAAACATGACAGCCTTTCTTGAGTGGTAGCTGCGCCAACCAGTGAATAAAGTATCCCTACTGAAAGTACAGCGTTAGGTGTCTAGAGTGGACAGAGGGGAGACAACGCGATAACAGTCCGCTGTCACTACTGTCGCATCGCAACGACACTAGCATCTTCCAAGGATCTCCCCCACCCTTGTTGCATGCGATGTTCACGCTATGACAAACTCCACAAGAAAGATAGTGTGTGTGGTTGTGCGCGTTTGCGAAATTAATGAAAATTGTGTTAGCCTCGCAACGAGGTGTTTATCCACTGCGCATCTCTAAACGACTGTTCAGTCGCATCGTCAGGTCTATAGTACATTCACGAGACTAATGATGACAAGAAGGCCCGAGACAATTGTCAAAACGTAAACGAAAAACTGGACGACCAGTATTGAGATGGAGCGTTTATATCGAGTGATAAAGTTCGCTAAAACGAGAAGAATTTCCTAGTTCAGGAGAAAAGTAACCATTGTGCTCACTGAGCTGCAGAACTCGTTCACTGTTTTGAACGAAGTACATTTATTATTACATAAACTTCGATATTAGATAATGTTTCAATTATGGGAAACATTACAAAATCCCGATTACTCTTTTTTTTTAGCAATGTAACAATTGTAGTCCACACAATCATACAGTAAACACTAAAATGGAAACATTCAGATTTGAATTTCAATTCCTTTTTACTGTGACACCGTGATAGATTGTCACAATTTTTTCAATGGTTTGATCTCGTTTTTGGGCCCTGACGTTCCAACATTTTTAAATGTCTAAACCTTAACACTACGTTCAGATGTTAGGTAAAATCTTTAATTTGATGCACCACATGAATTTTTGCGATTTTATCAAATTTTTTACGCACTTTTGAGGCCCCTGACGTCCAGAAATTTTGAAATATCTACATTATATTCAGATTGTGGTTAAAGTTCCCTTTAATTTGATACACCACATGGGCTTTTGCAGTTTTTTCACAATTTTATCCACCTCACATTTTTGCCTCTCTCCCTCCTATTTGGGGGGGGGGATCAGTACCGTAAACGTGTAGACAGGCATGCGCAACGTTTTACGAAAATCGGTTGTTGCGCCCAAAAGAAGTTACTGCGAGATTTACCATAGATCGTTAGACACACAAATGCCAAATAGTAGTCGAGTTAAAACTGAGAACTCGCTTTGCTTGTTCAATTAGGAAACGGGTGCTTGTCCTGACAGTATCAGACAAAAGGTTTAGTGTGAACATCACGAAATCTTTTATCGTTGTCGAGTGCAAGGTCTCAGTAAAGCAGTTGTTAAAAAAAAGAAACTTATTAATCGCGTACAAATCTGACCTGTTTTCTTTGTGGAGAGGATTATAATATAAACTAGCGACAGCCTTAGAAAACAATTTTTTTCGAAACGCTGACGTCAAATCACGCAAGGGGAACTTTACAGTCTTATGGGTTGCGGCACGCCACGGGTAAGACTAATTACAGCTGGCGTTATGAACGGTTTCTGTTAACCTACTAACGAATATTGTTTATACAGGCCTACCACATTCCGGTACTTATAAAACTCCGCAGTCTTTGTAAAACACCCGTTTCCATTAGTTGACGTTTTATTTATCATTTGATTTACGATGTGAATGATATCACATTGGCATACTATTGTCTCTGTGACAGTAATACACCATGACATAGCATAATTGATATACATTCGTGTTGTATAAAAAATCGAACTCTAAAAGAATTTTAACGAACCGAACTGTTGTACTTGTTCTGTTTTCTATGTACAAACATATTTCTGTAGTACGTATTGAGCGATCTTATTGATGAGAAAGTACCATAAACAGCTTTTTTTATATAGGTTAGTTGATGCATGTGTTACGAATGGGATTGGATAAATTTACAAATTGTGAAGGAAATGCAGATCTACGGCGAATCAGATTTCGCTATAAGCGCTCATGGTATAAAAGATGAAATTTAATATTAGAGAAGTATCTTACCTTTGCTGGAATGTTCAGTTTGGTTTACTGTTCAAATAATCGTACGTGTAGCAGTTTTGTAATATGTATGCCTACAGAACACCGTATAAAATAAGGTACACGGGGCTTTTCCTGGATACGCCTACCTAAAAGTTTGAGAAAAATAGAAGTCTCTGGGATGACTAGTATATTAAGTCAGCATATTCTTGGCATATCAGTGAGTCCGCTATCGTAGCCCATGATCAAAATCACACTTTTTAATGACAACTTTTATTGTTTTTCTCTCCAGTATTTTTTAGTATCTCGGCTTCTGTATATCGCAGCAAATTAAAAAAAAGTTTCGTTTTCTGTTCTATTTTTTCTATAAAGCTGTGCAGGTTACGGCTCTTCCGAATACTCATATTTCGTAAGAAAATTAGATAATCCACCAAGTACAAAAAATTTTGAAAATCTATTAAGAAATGAATGTCTACTGAACGTATGTTTGAGAAACTTGGACAATACGAGTAAACTAGTACTTCTAATAGCCAGAAATTTGTTTGTCAAATTGCTAGCTGAGACAGTAAACATAGCGGCAACAAAATTAAAATTCGATTTATTTCGAAAATCGATTAGGCGATTATTTATTTTCTATTCGTTGTGCGGAGAAATATTGTTCAGGACAGCAACTCAATTCTAAGGTATTTTTAATTTTCATTCTATACCTGTTGTACATGAACGATAGGCCGTAATTGCTGATGACACAGCCATTATTGCAGAAGCAACTGGGACAGAGTCAATTATTGAATCAAAAAAGCGGATAAAACTAAACGAAGACAAATCACTGCATGTTAATTTTACCAGGTAATTAACGCGTAAGCTACGCGTAAAAAAAAACAACAATTAAACTTGAGCATACATTCAGAAAACTGTATTCGCTCCTCAGGAGACATTCCGAGTTGTCGGTACATATAAACTGTTGGTATAAAAACAAGTCCTTAAATCTGCCTGAACATATGGTGTACGATTCTTGAGGGTGCACGAAGAAAATTAGCAGAAATACTATGCAGACATTTCAAAACAAAGTATTAAGGTGTATTGTTAATGCCCCATGGTGCATACGAAATGAGGACGTCCACAGGAATATGAAGATCGCTTCAGTCGAAGACGAAGTTCGGCGATTCGCTAAGGAGCGCGAGAAACGGCTGCATAAACACCAGAATGTCGACACGCTGCAACTTCTCGACACTACTGAACTTGTGCGAGGGCTAAACAGAATGAAGCCATTATAGCGTAACGTGTCAAACGACAGGCATCACAAGAACAAAGTGATTAGTTTTTAGGGGAGTGCCCCGTAGGACACTCATCCTGTTTAGAGATATAAACTGATAAATGTGCTCAGCCCAGTGTCAGTAAAATACATAGAAAATAAATTTTCAAACTTTCCGTTGGTTCACATCGTAAATCTATCATAACAACTGATTTTCTCCTGTATAAACTCATAATACCTCGCACGAAATGCAAAGGGCGACATGCAAAAAAAAAAGAATAGTTTTTGTGCGTCCACACTAACAAACACTTTTAAAATAATCACTGAATGGTACATGTGTTTCCAAGTTAAATTCTCTTCGTTTGTCGATGACTTGTTGCAGCGCAAAATAGCATGACATGATGTAAAGCGAAGACAAGACTGCGAAGAAGAGAGAGAGAGAGAGAGAGAGTGGGGGGAAAGAAAGGCGAATAAGAGAGGGAGGGAGAGAGAGAGAGAGAGAGAGGGAGAATTAAAATAGTGCGAGAGGGAGCATAAATAGAAGAAACAGCACGAGGTTTAAGTAAGGAACAATAATAATTTCTATAAAGTGTAAGAGGTAAAATTAAAACTGCGGGTGACGCTTGTTGGGTCCAGTGCATACAGCGAGGGTTGCAATATATACACAAAGCTCTTGTATATTACAGTAGCATGTTGCGTTTCGTTGCAAACGTTTTTAATTATACAACTGCAACAAACGACGGTTTGCGCTCAACTCGCAGAATTTATATTAATAACAAGACGAACCTTGGGAAGTCGGCAAACAACAGTTTTTTCTCTGTTTATTAACAGACGGTAGTGCTGTACATATTCAGTACACTTCGCTCAAACACGCGCGATCCAACAAATCACGCCAATACTTAAAAATTACTCGCGCTGAACGGTGAAACTCTAAAACTTTATTTGTATGTATGTTTTTTTCCCGACAATAAAACCTTCCTTTCTTCAAAATATTACTGGAAATAAGTATGTGGAGAAGTTATGTTATGATATTCCAGTTCCATGTTCATTAAAGAGTCTAGTCTAACTTTTTTCGGATAGCGCAAAAAGTCTGTAATGCGAAGATTGTTGTCCACTTTTTCAAGTGGTGTCATCGTTTTGATTAGGAGTCGTGTAAACATTCATTTACGCTTCGTTCACTTCCCTCTTATTTCTACGTTCTCTTCTATAATTCACAAGCCTTTCGTTTGTCCTGTTTTTCTTTCTTCTTTTCCTTCCACGTCCGTAGAGAATTCTCAGGCCGACTTCTGTAGAATTTCATCGTAGTATGTTTTCCTTAATCAGTGTCGTGGTGTTCGTATACTAAATTCTATAATTTTAATTTCTACTTGAGTTCTATTCTGAAAGATACTCGGTGTCCTAAGAAATTAACTACGCTGTATTACGTGAACTTTTGTTGTTATTATGTTGTTACGCTCTACCACCCGTAGGTAGAGTACTATTTGTTACTTTTCGTGTATTAATTTATAATTAGCCTGAAGACGCCTACCGATTGCTGAGGTGGCCGAAAAGTCGTATTAATATTTTTACTGTGATATGAAATGTCCGCTTCCGAATCTTCTTACTTGTCGACTTTCTCCACTATTTATGTTTCTTCTTCCTGCCAGGTGATTCCGACTCGGGTGGGGAGGGTCTTCGGTTGACTATATAAAGAGCTAAGACAATGCCGCGTGTGCTTCCAGGTTTCCATGTCGAAAACCACAAATCAGAAGGGTCCCCGGACTAGCGCCTTTGACCTCGCTGAATTGAACAAATATAACAAATTGAATAAAATAAATAAATAACTATAATACCAGTCTCAACTCCTCCGCACCGTACTACTGCAAGATCTACACCAACCTAGAAAGCAGATAATAAATAAAATAAAAAAATAACCCCTCCCGTTAATGCATTCACCAATCTTAAACCCTAAAATCCTGTCCCCTGACGCCACTACGGCGCTTCAGTACATCTTTAACGTCACTAGCTGCACGACCCTGGATCTAGTCTACAAGTTTGGCACTAAACACCCCCACATACCCTCTCCTTGAGGCTGCTCACACGTTTACTCTAACACTCTCTCTACGCTGGTACCACCACCTTCTCATCGGCCGGTCTGTGCTGGCGTGCGATCCATACCCACTCAACTTTACCCACACGGCTGAAGGGAGCTTGCTCCAGAAAACCCGAGAGGTACTAATAGGGCCTCTCAAATATCACGAGAAAAAAGCCGCGTGTTGCATTTTGCGGGTGACCCTTGAGGTGTACGTGTTCATCTGTGTGTGTGTGTGTGTGCGCGCGCGCGCGTGTGCTGACTTACATGGTTGGTAAGTTTTATTTATTTACTTTTTGTTCCTATATATTATGTAAATACTTTTGTGTCTTTTGATTCTTGTCGATTGTGGGACAGAGTATCGTGTATCTTTTATTTTTTATGTTTTAGTTTTGTTTTTTTTTCCTGAAGAAGGTTACCGATTTATTGTAGCCTTAAACAAAAACAAAACGAAAATTTACAGGCATTGCACAAATGCAATGCACAGAGAAGGGCATTGAAAATGCTTCAATAAATCTAATATATATATATATATATATATATATATATTTATGTTCATTCACCAATCAATGAATTCATTCTTCATTCACCTATCAATGAATTCATTCACCAATCAATGAATTCATTCTTTATTTACCAATGTACAGATTATAAGTTAAATGTAGTCGCATTCATAAGCGAAGTTTTATGTGTACTACGTTATTGACAACAAAGAAGTAGTTTCTATGGAAACTCACCGTTCCCATTTTCGATCACGCACCAGCGATCGGCCGCAAATGTGCGACACGTCCTTACAAACATTTTCAATGTTAAAACAGCGACGGAAAAAGACTGTCCTTCCCGCCTGGACGACTTCCCCGAATAATACATTTTTGCTTACGGAGTGGGCGTTACCATGGGTCTTCGTCCGTCATAATTCTACTCACGCTTCGGGTATTGGCGTGTTTTCTGTCTGTCAGCCTTTACGTTTATTTGTTCTTTACGAATTATAGGTGCGAACAGATCCAACGTCAAAATCTCATCACTGACGTGTTTTAAAGAGATTCCGATTTGCGACTCTCAGCCTTTCCAAATCTGCCTGTACATTCTGTAGCCGCCGACTTCTCTATCTACCTTGGCGCTTCACTCCTTCAGTTTCGTCACCCGCGTTTCTCAAACTCATTCTCTTCACACACACTCTGACCAATTAGTTTTTCTAGATCGAACAAATCTTACCGTATCTCCTCCTTTGATCATAACATCTAACTGACAGTTATTCCTCCTTTTACAGCACAAATTCCATGGTGTCCTGGTTTTACATTATTGAAGTTTGATAGTGTCCCTGTTTCATATCACAGAAGGAGTTGGTAACCGTAGCTGTGTGACAATGTGTGGACGTGAACGGGGGTGTGTCAGTGTGTGACTGTCATTATGCGCGCCAACGTCGCGTGCGGGCATAACGGACAGTCAGATATATAGGTTTGAATATTCAATATAAGATATTCCATATCCTGTGCCATGTTTAAGTACATTAATAAATAATGTTCCGTATGTGGCGGGAAAACGTCTTACGTTGGGAAAAAAATTCGTAGCTAAACAAGGGTTGACGGTAAGGAAGGGAAAATTTGTCTTACTGTTAGAAAGTGTTTGCGTGCTCGAGCGCGCGTGCGCGTGTGTCTGTGGCAATAGCTGGGCGACCGCAATGTGGCCAGACCACGGAATGTCCGATATCCAGCGCGTCTGTGGTCATCAACAATTCCTTACTTGCTACCCCCTTGACACCGATAACAAGAATTCAACCCCGCCGCAATTTCGTGCTACATGCCTCGCTTCTATTTCACGTTCAGAATTAAAGTTTCACTGAAACCAACGCGACTTTTTTTTTATCATCTTCTCCCATAGTGCGCCTTAACGGAACTCGAATATTCTCAATTGTGTATATGTACGTGCTTGTGTTCGTCTATAAAATATTATGTATACATAATTAAATAATTTTAGTTCACTTTTCCTTTTTTGATGTAATCCTATTTTTTTTTTAATTTGACGAACATTCAGCATTTAAGATGAATACATTTTTTTTTTTAGAATATTTATTTCGACAGCAGTGATGTGGCGCCATTCGCAGTGGTGGATTGTCTCTTGCCAAAGTTAATACTTTCCATACTTGGGATCCTATTTTGCAGAGTGGTGGCTGCTCAGGTGAACAAGGGTACCAACAAGGATTAATGCTGCCTAGATTCGATGGAGGGAGGTCCTCTGTGACCACAAAATGCCAATCAGCCGGAAATCTACGACGTACCGCACAATGGTGCATTCGCAGTTGCCCTGTACGACACCGAGTGTTTGGTTGCCACTTAAAACTCATTACACATCATGGAAATGCGGATGTTGGACAATGTGGTACTTTTCTCCTTGGTCAAGTCAACAATACCACTGTTTGGCGTGGTACCAATAAAATGCAGAAAGGCAACTCCATTGGTACGAACATGTTCTGCGAGCAGCGCCTGAAGTCGTCATAAACTTAGCCTATGACCTGAAACTTGGTGACACGCTGACGACCCAAACTGCCATCGATAGATACTATAAACGTTGTAATAAATTATAAATGATTGATAAGAGATTGTGAAGTATGAGACTCCGATGTAATCAAGCCCCACTGTTTGGGCTAGCCAATTTGTAATAAAATAAAATAATTGAGTCTGTCTGTTCTTAACTGGTGTGTTTAATTGGTGTGGCTCTCGACGTCTTACTGGCCTGAAACACTTCCTTAAGTTTCCCAGCTGGTCGAGTCCCAATGGTAGCAAGACCGGTCGAGTAGCGTAATGTTGATGAAGAAATATATGTTCAGCTCCACCAAAAGTTTCAAAACAAAAATTGTTGTTTTGAAGAAAATTTAAAAAAAATTATGCTTTAAAAAAAATAATTAAAAAATTTTTCTTTTTTATTAATTAATTAATTATGATCAATTAATTAATATAGGGCTGTGAAGTTTTAAAAAGTGTAATGCTCTTCTGAAAAATTTTATTGAAGTTTTGGTATATTTTAAATAAACTATCACCACTCATAAGATTGTCTTCAAACCAATCGATACTTGTTTTCCTTTTTATTTTTTAGGTTATCTTCACTTATAGGTGGTAAAGTCCTGGTAGATTATTAATTAGGATTATATTAGTGATAACTAGTAATATTTATGAAATAAAGAACTATTTAGTGTTGAAAAATATTAATGTTTTATTAGTTAATAGCAATATTCACTCTTATCGATTAATATCGACTCTCAAGATATCGAAAAAGTTATAAAGTATATTATATAAAATTCATACAGGGTTCTTTAAACAGCCAGTTATTATCAAAGTCAGAGAAATCGGGCTAATATTTAAAAAGTATAACGTTACAACAAATTAATAATTATTACTAAATACAGACATTGAATAGAAAATAATATAATTGTTTTCACCAACAGCTGATGTGAACACTGAAGGCATTGAAATTGTCAAAGTAAGATGGCTGCCGTCCAGATGATCAAAATGTCGCTCGTTCCTGCTACGTTCCAAATAATGTATTTTCTGGCAGTATTCCTGTTCTGGTGTCTGCAAATCTCTTGTTAAATGTTGTGTAGTGCCTGGTGTAATGTTTCTGGGTTGTATTTAGTGTATCCGTGTAATTATAAGTTCAAACACTTTTCCGGATACCGACACTAATACTTGGTTAATGTGTTATACAGTTTTCTGGTGTTTTGTGGTGTTTTTCGGAGTAGATATGCATTGTTCAGTGTTATGTAGTGTTTCTTGATTGTTTCTGTTATAAAATGAGAGTTCTAGAAGTATTTAATAAGTCACTCGCGATTTCACAATAACGTACTAATCACTCCTTGACTTTACCGTTGTAATATAGGTTAGGCTCGTTACAAAACGTTTGTCATGTTAACCGTTCAAATACCAATAATCAACTAACTATTTCCTTCAGTCTCAATTAAACTCTTAGCCCATATAATATTATCCTTAACATTGTTCAAATATATTTTCACATCCTGTGCACACTTTAAAATTTCACTATATAAATGCCTAAACTTGGGTTATTTAGCAATTTTATTTACTAGATGTTATTTAAATTAATCTTTCAGTTCATTCGGCTTATTTTCAGATTAAATAATGCCGTTTTATAGTGTTTTCTGTCCAAAATTAGTAATCTTACTTTCATTTTGGTATTCTCTGAAAAGTCAAAACTAGCTTCCTGTCATCATATAAATTCAGCCATTTTATCAGTTATATTTAATATTAATAATCTTATATTGTATTAAAAGGTTTATATTCCCTTATTTTCTGGTAATTAATTGAATTAGTTGTATTCTGAAATATATGACTCCCATGTCCAAATTTCTGAGTTTAGTCATTTTCATTTTTATTTATAATTCTGAGTATAATTTATTAAAATCTCTCTAAATGGTATGTGCAATTATATGGCATGATCTCAAGTTTATTTTGTCTAAACCCCTTTTGTTTATTTGCATTTAAATGAGCAATTTCTCTGCTTTGATGAAGTTTGGTTTTCATTCTTTTGGCCTAGGTTTTTAACAATTTTCTTTACAAAAACTTTACAAACAATATATGATGTGTGATACCCTCTCTGACTTTTACATATAGTATTATAAATTAAACATATTTTCCAAATTACACAATAACAATTAGTATTGGTTACAATACAAATAACAGTTAAACAAATAAAGAATATTTTTAAATAAATGGTTGTCTTCAAGTCAGACATTCTACAACAAAATCCTTATTTCTAACATGGAAATATGGTTTACAAAAAAGGTTTTTTACTAACTAACATCTTAATTACTCTCTACTATTTACAAGTAGTAACTATTTTTATAGTTCTGATGTTAGTTATATCAGACCCAAACAAATGGCCTTATATCTAATAAATTTTTAAACATCCTTATACTATATTCATAAAAACCTTACATCTATATTCTTGTTGCTAACTATTATTACAAGTAGGATTCTACAGTTTTTATACCGTCTTTTACATATTGTCTTTGGGGAATTGTACCCTGTCATTAATAAATAAATAGCATTAATTGTTCAAAAAGTATTATGAAATCTGTTTTTCTTTTTGCATATAAAACAAAATGTTATTTTAAACAGATTTATGTCTTATAAATAACATATTCTCACAGTACACATTTCAAGTCATTGAAAATTGTATATTTCATTGCATTCAATGTTTGTGATTGCCAAGAATGAAACACAAGGTTCATTTTTTATAATACCCAAAACTATCACTGGTTCACTTTGCACTTTTATATTATGTTATTGCTAAATGGTCGTATAGTCTTATTAACATAATAAATTGGTTAGCGTTTTTCAATGGAGATTTGTTCCATGGGTATATTATTGTTTCATCTTAGTTCACAGGCAACTTTTACTTTATACACTTCTCTCTCTTAAATTTGTATACATGTGGTTTTCATTTCGTTATACTTTTATTGGTTAATGATTTATTTTGGGGGGTATGGGGATTTGGGTGTTTTTTATAAGAGCATGACATCTTCTTCAGGATGCTGCCTTCTTCTTCTTTCATCAGTCTTCTTTTCTCCTGCCTTCTGGGACTGGTATCTTCTCCATCTTCTTCTTGATGCCATCAGGTTTCTTGAGCTCTTCTCCATCTTCTTCTTTATTTTAGAAATACACAACCTGTATTGGTTGATCTTGGCTTATTTTAGGGTTTCTATTCTATTTATTCTCCCTCGTTGTGGGTTTGGTCATATTCTGTACTGCTTGGTTATTCACTTTCTTACCTTCCTGGGTTATAATTTGAAAACCTTTGGTTATGAGACTGGTTTTGTATGACTCATCACTAGTAACTCCTTTTATTTGAACTTGTATTTTCTTTATAATAATGATTTCTTTCCACAGTTGCTATGAATTAATCTATTTATATTAAACTTAATGCTTTCTTCCAAATTTAAATATTATAACTTTATTATTCTAATGATCAATTGCCATTCAATAGTATGCTTATATGTCACGCTACAACGTCCATCCTCTAAGTACAAAACTGACCTCAGAATAAGTGACAGACCGTACTAAGTGGCGTTCATTGATCTGGAAAACGGATCCCATCCCAATGGGAAAACGCTGAGAAGAAAATTTCAACAGTCCAAAACAGTCTTTCCCAAATATTCTCGCTTACTTTTAAGATAATTTTTGTTTCACGCCGCTCCCGGAAAAATTTTTCCTGACGAGTGTGTCTCTCGGTAATGAGTTTAATCTCGGCCATTGGAGGTTTAACTCTATAAAAACGGACGGTTATGACATACTATAAGAACGCACGGGCAACGCAACGGGCGGGATTCCATCCAAACAACGATGTTACATGAATGAGATGTAACTCTCTACTGCATATCAAAAGAGGATTTACTTGATACATCATGCAAAAGGAAAAATTGTATAACTGAATTTGCCATAAAACGATATTCGCTATCTTGTCGTGTCGTATTGCCCAGCTAGTGCTGCACGCGCTCTTAGTGTCCCTAAGGCCAGAGACTACCTTCGTTCGGTCCCACGCCCATCACGGTGAAAGAGTTAATCACTTTCAGAATTCGGTCTGCGTCTTTTCTTGACTATGGTCTGCTAGATCTGCCCATTCATCGTTGAAAAAAATAAAGATATGGAATAAAAATCAAATAAAGAAATATTAGTATTCTTTTTCATTCCATTGAATTTTGACATTACGATTACACCTTTCCCATTAATGACATGCGTATTTTTTCTAGGCCTACGTGTAATGACATGAAGTAGGCCTACGTGTATATTTTTCTGTAATTTTTGTAGGCCTATAACTTTACAACCGACATAGAAATCCAAATTTATTACATACACGCATACAAAATCCAATTCTCTTTCACTCCTAGGCATTGATACTTCTACCGGTAGGCCTACATTAGATCTAATCTTCAAACCTTCGCCACTTCTTACGTTGTTCTGCAGTCCGTTTCCGTCTTTCCCTGTTTTTCCCCTTCCCTAACTGAATTCCTTAGCTGAACAGCAGCAGATTTAACCGGAATTTGACCATTGATCACTTTTAAAAACACAAAGTTTCCATCATCATGTGATCGTCTTCTGGTGTTACAAAAATAAACCCGATTTCAACTAAAATCTAAAATATATAAAACTTTCGTAAATACAGAAGAGAAAATAAAACAAACAAAAAATGTATTTTTGTTTTGCTACCTGTTAGATCACACTTTTTAACGTTAATTGATGTGGCAGTTGCTTTTACTTGCAAATTTCTTCTTCTTCTTCTTCTTTCCTGGTTTGTAGGCCTATCGGCCTATCTACTTGTCGCTATTGGTAGTCTTCGATCATCCATAGGCTTCAAATGGTCCTTCCAATTTCTTCTATGCAACTCTTTTTTCCCATTTAAGTTGAATATTTCGAACTCTTCTCTAATCTCTTCATTTCTAAATCTATCTTGTATACCAAATGTCTTATGTATTTTAGTTTTTAATAGAAGTTAGGTTAACTTTGTGTTACACCTGAAGTGGTTTAAAGAAGTGTTTTTTAAAATTTGACAGTGAGTGATGTAAGTGGTTTAAAGAAGTGTTTTTTAAAATTTAACAGTGAGTGATGTCTGATCGAACAGTCTACACAATTGTATGCCTAATCAGTAATCGAAAATTAGGTTTACAGATCGAATTTCAACTCAAATCCTAAGTAAAAAGTTCGTAATTATTGTAATTTGGCAACTTTAGCGATGAACTCGATGTTACTATTTACTTCAACATGTATTATTATTATTAAATTGTAAATACTGTTTGAACTGCGTTTCTGAAATTTTGAATAAGAATGTACGAAATAACAGTTTAAATTCGAATACGAGCGTTACACAAACCTTGTATTTGTTTTACTGGTTAAGTTTCTGTCACTTTACTACTCAGCAATACAAAAGTGTAAGAACACACACACACACACACACACACACACACACACACACACACACACACACACACATCTCAACTTAAGGGAAGAAGTGTTTAAATACAGAACAAAGAGAAAGACAAGAACACACGGGACAATAGTAGGAGAAACTTATCAACAAATATCGTATCAATTACAGAATTAATAACGCCAATTACGGTGGCATTAAGTTGGTGGGGGGTGGGGGCGAGCGTTTACTTACTTACCGACTTCCGTCCTACTTACAAACGTCACGTTTCCCCCAGTAAAGCACCGCTACTTTCAATATAATTAACGGCACTTTGCAGCACAATTAAAGTCCGCTGTAACATGCAAAACGACGATCTGTTTATTTCTAGTGACATTTGCATATTTGCGACGCTGTTATTGTAACTAACTATATTATTACTATAGGCAACGTTATGTTATAACAAAATATGTCATTTTTATTGTAGATCCTCAGTTCTCTACACTGCTTGATTTTTTAATCGGTCATCCTGCGGGCGTCCTTTGATCCCATTTTGGTAGCGTGCGTTCTTGATCTCTCCGACCTTTTAGCAACTAACTTTTGCGGCCATACACCGGTAGTGGAGCTGCAGTTGCTTTATCATTTAACACTTAAAATAAGAGTATCTGCAAACAGCTTTTTTAGAACACGGAGCAGTTGCCACCAGTTGTTAAAAATTATTCTATTCCGAAGATATCGGAAATATCGGAAGATCATGAAAGTTGTGGACACGTGAGAACAGGCGAGTTGTCTAATCCCCGTGCAGAGTAGGAAAGAATCATCGTTATTAATAAGAGTACCTTACGGAATTCATGACAGTTTAGTAAACATCATTGTGACTCACAGGAGCAAAGTACGAAAAGCGACCAGACACATGCGCCTTACCTCTGTCCAGACTGTACTACCCTACACGGACGCTCATTGATTCCACGGCTGAGCGCACACTACCTCACTATCAAATAAAAATCATTATAAAATACAATTATGACTTCTCATTTTTGTTACTTATGGACTAATACAGAAAACTTACGACCTTTAAAACGAGCCCAACGGCGTGATTTATTCTGATTATTCAGTATTGAGAAAAAGGTGTTTTCCAAATTGATGACTTCTTTTCTAATACATATAACAACGTCTAACTCCACACATGTGTTAAAAGCATTCCATTCTATAACTTGTCCATATTTCGTTGCACTCGCTCGCCGCGTTTTATTTTGAAGTTGAGGTTTCTGTAGAATAGGTAAAAAACGAACATTTTTTATTCCGTCCAACGCATCTCTGACAAAAAAAGACGAAAAAACTTTTGATTACCACCGTTCAACGCACAATGAAATAAGCTAAAAATTGGTGTAATTTGATTTAAATTAGTGCAACTTGTAATTAAGGTTCAAACTCTAATGCACATAGTTTCTGCGCCGACAGTAAGTCCCGTATTTTGATGAAATCATCGTCATAAGGTCTAACCAGTTGGCTGAGGTCTCCATTTACTTCTGTCTTGCGTCGTGTACTCTAATTGTGGTGTGTCACTTAAATATTTGGCTTCGGTACAGCCTTCAATGATATTTTTTAAAGACTATCATGCCTTAAAATATATCCAGTAATTTTGTCTCCTCTAAGTTGAATCTCTCCCCACAGTTTCCTGCTTGGTATGGCTCTCGCTGGAATTTCATCATTTGATATCATTTCTACCATGAGCTTTTCGCCGATCTTCGGTAGCACCACAGTTTCAGTCTCCAGGTGAGATGGTCCACGTTTCACGATTTATAGTACAGCACTCCACATGGACACGTAAATTCTTGACACTCAGGCTCACATTACCAATTTGGGCAAAATAAAATAAAATTACCAATTTATCCAAATTTACCAAATTACGATAATTAACACATTCAGTCGTAGATAAAATGTTGAGTAACCAACAACAATATTGGACACTTAGTACACATGGTCGAAGACAAAGACTCCCAAAACAAGTCCTGAACTGGCAAACAAAGACATCAAGCAGACCAACCGAAAACCGGGGAGAATGTATATAAAGGGACGCGAGGGTCCTTGAAGGTGAACTACCGAGAGAGATATTTCAAAATTGGAAATCGTCGAAGAACTTTATAACCCGATCGATAACTGTAACGTTACCGAACCGCCAGGATTGAAACTTATCGTACTAAGAATCAAGAAATATTAAATTTTTTCGTAGCGTCAAATAATTCATTAATTTACAAACAGTTTTTAACAGTGCATGCCACTCGAAAGAGACAATAAGCTTGTCAATATCAGAACGTAGAACAGAACGAATCATGGTCCACTGAACCATTCTAAGGTTCTATTTTATTCATGAAGTTGTGCATAAAATATGAGTCTACTTTAGCGACGACTGCGACGAAAAGTTTAAAATTTTGAACTGCCCGATCCGCTTTTTAATAGTCTGCGATACTTATAAAAATTGCAAGGTCGGCAAGTAATGTTTTACTTGTTACAAAGGATCTTTTACTTTATTTCGCCTGGGACCGTAGGTCAGAAGTTAATACAGCGAGAGAGCTATCCGTCCCACCGACCTCGGAGTAACGTAAAAAAGAAAATTATTAATTATTCAAAAACCACTTTGGCAGCATCCTCTTTTCGCTACAACCTGTGTTCGGGTCAAACATAAAGTACCGACTTATCGTAAAACTTTGAGCCAGGAGTAATTTGAAAATATTTTGGAAGTAACACAACTGTTACGCATAGGCTTAATGTCCGGTCACATGTATACTAATTAATTATTGATAGTGTTACGCCATTACAGAACGTTCTACATGTTTCCCATCAGAGCCCAGCAGTAATGTTTGTGTGCGTACGTGGCACTTAACATGCGTCAACAAACCAGGCTATTCCAGACCATACCGGTCGGCGCACTATGTTCAAGGTCGCAATCAATTACGCTCTAGTGTTTTCGAGTAGTGTTGAGGCGTATTATAGATTATTCCGGAACACTTGTGCTATCTATTTAAACAACGACAGCTGCCGCCTAGAAGTCAGTCTTAAGTGGCGATTTATTCCAGTAAGGGTCGAATTATTGAGGCGAAGTGTTATGTGTTTTATAATTGTACGGGACTCTGTTAGTTGACGTTATTATTGCGTGTGGAGAAATTTTTGTGCAGGTTGATTGTAAAATGCATTTGTGATTAATTAAAGCTGGTGATTAGTGGTTTCATTGGTGTCTTGTAATTTGTTTTCCACTGTACCATATGACGATCAGTGAGACCGTCGTAACAATATTATATAAGACTTATGTATTCATTACGTCTTACAATGGAACTGTATTGACACAGATGTACTTATGGGACTTAACACTATAACCAACAATAGCATCGCCCCCGTTATTGCCAACCAACAACAATCATAATTAATTTCATTGGGGAACGAAACAACAACACGGATAACAGTGGGCAATCAATTTAACTTCTCAAACATGTTCACTTGTATGCCGACTTCATAAACGTTATTACTAACATGAAACGCCAAAAAGAAACCGTACCATCCACACACACGCGCGCGCGCACCTTTATTCGTTATCACTTATAAGTATATTATGAGATATTTAATTTACTTATGATGTGATAGTAGGTCTATGTGTAAATGGCAGTTTAAGTAGTATATGATTTGGTATTTCATTTCTGTATATTATAGATATGTATGATATTCTACGGAAATCCATCATCATGTGTTTTCTGCCCATGGTCTTGCAGCGCATGCTTTCCTGTCTCTTGATTTCATGATATCGCATCCGTACATCGTCTGTCCTCTGCCCTCTACTCCGTTTTCCATTTTCCAGCCCTTTAAGTGTTTCTGGTATTACGTTAGGTTGTATTTGCCGCATACAGTGTCTCGAACAATTTCTCTTCCCGCCCTTGATGATATCCAACTCTCTATTTTTCTCTTCTACTCTTCAAAGTACCTCCTCATTCCTCAGTAGTGTATCCTTCCAGGCAGTACATTCCGTCCTTTTCAGAGGCCACATCTCGAAGACCTGTGACATACTCTCCTCTTCTTTCCTCTGTGTTATGAAATATTGCATAGTTAAATAAGAGGGTTGTGTGTGGGTTGTACGAAGTGTGTAAAAGTTGACATAGAAATGGCCTAATCCAAGTGAATCACATAACGCAATATTTTGTTATTCCTTACAAGAGAAGTTTATTGGTGTTATTAATGTTATTGTTAATGAAACAACCAGTCTTTCTCTGACGATATACATAAATAAAAAAAAGCCACGCAAAACACGTAGGCCTGTAAGAAGTATTACGTAAACTGTAAACGGAGTACAAAATAATACACGCGCGCACACGAAAATCCATATTTATCGTCTTCTAACAGTACCTCTAATACCGTAATCATACAATTATTAATTGACCACATTAAATGCTCCACTCATCGGGGAACTGAAGGTGGCTCCAGTTGTCTATGATGCCAACTCATCCACAAATTGTGAACCTGTTCACGTAAAAGAGTTTTTTGTGACCTTCGGAGTAAGAATCTCTCTCTGACAAGTGACAAATGGAGTTGATCGGGCAGGAAAATGAGGTCGGAAACTGTCAAAAATACACAGCCCTCAGCAGGCAGGCGGAATAATCAATATTAAAGATTCGCAGGATATGCCAATCAGTGTGACCATTCACTCCAGTATTATCGCCAGAATGAGACTCATATAAAAATGCATAGAAGAAAAACAACAAAAGCCCAATCCATCAAAAGAAATAATAAGAATTTTTGGAAACAGATGAAGAGAGATTCACGTCGTTGAAGAGAGGTTCGTCATAGAATGAGAAGTATCTGACGATGGAGCACATAATTCCAAACACGTAAAATGAACAACAAAAGAAATCACAGAACGGGACGGGAATAACCCACAGCGGTAGGCCAACATTGTATCACACTCGTATGTTCAGATTAATACTTTTAAAGTGTAAGTTAAAACGGGTTTTGTCAACGACGCTTTTGACAGGGGTGCGTATACATTTCCAAACGAACCGAGTGGTAGAGAATAATGAAATTTATTTTCTCAAACAAGCAGGGCGTTAACTCGGGTCCCGATCGCTCATAATTCTTCGCGCACATTAAACTTTTGCCATCTTTGTTTACAGCTGTTCTGCTTAAGTCCTTAACAAATAACGAACATATTTTATAAGTTTGCGTTAACGATTAACAGTCCGGGTGGTTATCTGTCAAGCGTCGCTGCGGATGTTCACAACTTTTTAAACGTTAGGAATTGTTAAAAATACCTTTTAACAATTTCTGAATACATCCTTGCTTTTCCGATCGTAGGCCTATTTGTGTGTAGTTCATATTCGATAAAACAAGGTTTACGTGGAGAACAATAAACGTGACATCAGATTTAGAATGAGCAGTGTACAGAATCTTTAATACAAACGCATTAGACATTTCTGTTTGTTAACGGTCCAAGTCACGTGTTTTTAATTTCTTATTTTCTTACCTTTGTTAGGTCCGTCTTGTGACTTTTATCTTTAGAACAAAATTAGTGTGACGCGTTTCACGTCATCTGACCCATCCTCAGACACTTGCTCGAAAAGAGGTCGTCATATATTAAAATTCAGTTAAAATAAAAACACATATATGTAAATTCATACACTGTTGTCGTGGTGCACCACGCAGTACCGATCGGTAAACGCGTGGTGCACCACGACAACAGTGTATGAATTTATATATATGTGTTTTTATTTTAATTGAATTTTAATATATGACGACCTCTTTTCGAGCAAGTGTCTGAGGATGGGTCAGATAACCTGGAACGCGTCACACTAATTTTGTTCTAAAGATAAAAGTCACAAGACGGACCTAACAAAGGTAAGAAAATAAGAAATTAAAAACGCATTAGATTGAAGCCTGTGACTAACTTTCGGGTTATAATAAAGCTATGGTTTTTGGATTGGGAAGGTAGGGAGGGAGTAGAAAAGTATCCAACTTGAGGTATACCGATTACTGGTAAAAACCCGCCAGGAAACAGCGCTGTTTCTTCTGCCAATGGAATATTATACAATAAAGGCAACTCTTAAAGTCAGTAAATTAAAGTAAGTGCTACCCTTTAAATTAAAGTAAAGTTATGGTTCCTGAGATTTATCTCAATCCATGAGATCTGCCACAGATATTATCATTTTATACCGGACGTTCAGAGACAAAAAATTAAACTTAGGTGTTTGCATTACGACCGAAGAAAGTAACCAGGAGGAAATAAATCGTGTACTGTTTGGAATATATCAGTAAAAAGAAAATTCAATAAATTATGGAGAAATTATCACCTCAGGAAAGAAACGAAGATGAGGCTGCTAAAGATATTTGTGTTTCCAGTTGCCACGTATGGATCAGAAGTCGAGGACAGTGAACGCTGGAACTCGACTTAGAACCGGAGCTTAACAATGATCAGCTTTACTTGATTATTACGAATACCGTGGAACCGTGAAACTGGTACAAGCAACAAAGATCGGCTGCTATCAACTATAGGCCTACAGAGGTAGATTCTTAAGTTCTTCGGCCACACCTTAAATCATGACGAAATTGAAAGGCTGATCGTTCAAAACAAATCAGATGGAAAGGGAATCAAAAGTCGATCGCCGCCCCGGTTTATCGAACAAGTTTAATGGTTCATGGGCACACAGAACGCGATCTGTCGCGGCGGTCAGCGATACTGGATCGCGGCTGTAAGGCGGTAAAGTTGTATAGCGTAATATTGCATCATAGAAGGCGATCAGTCGCGACGATCTAATCTAGACCGAGGCGACGATTGGTAGGGGTGTACAATTTCAAATTACCGAGCGGGCGAGCGATATGGCCGACGAAAACATGGAAATTTTTATTGAGAAAGTGCGGGAGTATTTTTGTTTACGATACTAATCACAGCGATTACAAAAACCTGGTAAAAAATGCAGAGGCATGGGGTGAAATAGCAGCCGAACTGGACATGACCAGTAAGTATGTTTGGAAATATATTTTGTTATTCGCTTTTCATGTGGTATTCTCGCCAAAGGCGGTGGTATTCGCCAAGGCGTTCTCTCTTTTCATTGATATCGTGAACCCAGCACCGTGCTTAGTGCAAACAAAAGAAGCGGTGTCTCATCATCACTAGACATGCTATGAGAATTTATTAATTTGAGAAAACTTATTTGAGTTCGACCAGATGGAATGGGGCAGAATCGATCTCTTCGCGAGAGAAGAAGAGTGCACTGGCACTAGACCGCTTGAGTTGTATCCTGTGTGGCATAGCCATTTTAGCCATATCGCTGACCGCCGCGACGATCGCGCGATCGTTGCGTTCTGTGTGCCCGAGCCTTAAAACACTGACAAATACGCTATTCTCAGACTAGCCTTAAAATACTTGACAAATTCGCTATTCCCAGGCTGAATTTAATCGGCGCTCCAAAGTCAAGCACAGCTTCTGCCAGCCGTTGCGGAACGCTCTGCAGGTCCAGAACTGTAATAACAGCCTCCATCCCTCAACACTAGGAGGACTCATCGTTAAACTAGACATGGCGGCTCAGGGTAACTGTAACATCAGGCAGTCATCGGATTTACCCGGACACTGCAACCACTGAGGCACGTCCAACTGGTGCTCCTGCGATTGGATCGGATTGGAGCTCGTGCCACTTCCTCACACAACTAAGGTGATAACTTTCACAATTCTGATTCATGAACTGCACATATATTCCGCTCGTGTCAAAGTCTTTATGAGACTGGGCGTCACTTTAGACATTGTACGTCTTTTTTACTTCCATGTTCCATAAGGAAATGGAAGTATGGTGATAGCGAAAAAAACCGTGTTCGGGATAAGGGCTGATTATGATTATACTACCCTCAAAATATGAAGGAAAGTCATTTTTCGAAAGTGTCTGTGTGTAGAATTTTTTCTATGGCGAACGGTAACTGCCGCAAATTCAAACAGAATCAAATAATTTTTTGCACATGTGGCTGAGTTGTAGAGGACCCAAGGACTATTGATTTTGGTGAAGATCGGTTAAGGGGAAGAGGCAATTTACCTGCAACGTTTTATATTTTAAACAAGAGTAAAGTACGGTACTTAATTTTGATAAATGAAGTATCCTGAAAAGAAGGTCGTAATAATCCAGTGTAGAAAGGTAGATGAAATATCTATAAAATAAAAGGGTAGTTGAAAGGGGAGGGGTAATTTTCTATAAATGAAAATGAAAGTTGAAGGGAGAGGGAATAATTTTTTATATGTGTACTACGTTATCGGCAACAAAGAAGTAGTTTGTTGTTAAAATTCCTTCCCGGGCTGTTTGGCCGAGGCCCAATGTTTTCTGCAAATCAGACGTTTCGGCAGTGCCATCGACCTGCCATCATCAGTGAAAATCGAGTGCGCTAACGTGAGGTGGTATATGTTACTGACCACAGTACTGTGGTTAAGGCTGAAGAAAGAAGTAGTTTATATGGAAATACTATATTTCGAAAATGATTTTAAATATAAATCTCAGAACGTTGATGTCAAGTATTGTTCTCCATACCGATTTATTTTTCCAAGGCGGTGACTAACTGGCGCGGACGAACCCGCCCCAAACCACTTGTTATACTGGTGTACCTAAACACATGCAATTCAACTATTAACCTGTTTTCTAATTTTGAAAAAAAATAAAGAATACATCTTACATAGAGCTTTATATAAGCTAAAAATGTCTAACCGTTTGTAAACATCAGAAAATTCGTGAGTTTAATTATAGCTGTAAACGAATTTTTTTTTATCTCATTTCGCGCGAGACGTCAGATCAGAAATTGCACAAAGCGGCGGCATTAAGGTGTCCATTCCGTTAACTAGCTAGCTGCCAGACCTCGGCGTAAAGCGGCGGCATTAAGCTGTCCATTCCGTTAACTAGCTAGCTGCCAGACCTCGGCGTAATTAAAACGGAAAACTTTTAATTATTCAAAAACATCAACTTTGTGATGTTGTTACAGCACAAAGCGCCAGGCTAAACGCTAATATTTGTTCCGAAACTCGGAATTAAAAACAATGATAATTAACAACAGTTTTATACTACAGTTACAGGTAGGCTACAACAAATGCAAACCGTAACTGTGATTATTATCGTCGTTGTCATCATCATCATCATCACCTTCACCGTAATCAATAATAGAGTAATAGTACGAATAAGAACAAAGTTACGTAAAGGATGGTGGTTTGGGGTTTCAAAAACAAATTTAAATTTATTTCGTTTGGATTGGGGAAAACAGTTCTGATCGTTATTGCTGACGGAAGATTTCTTTTTCTTTTTTAATTTTGTTACAACAAACAACTGGTATTTAGTTTCAGGTATTTGATAGTAATGTCTTTGTTCTTAATTTTTTCACGAGTATACACAGTGACGTATCTAAAATTTGGCTTTGGGGAAGGGGGGTCCGGTATGCTTCATACAAAAAAAACAACTTAAGACTAATCAATATTATTATATTTAAACCTGTGATAACATCCAGAAATCAGTCCCATTAACGTAAACGGTAATAAGACAGTAAAAATACGCGTTATTGAAACATTGCTTACATGATAGTTATTGACTGAATTGATTTTCCTATGTTTCGTAATTGAAATGTATACACAAATGCTGTGTAATAAACCTGTTTATATATTTAAGAAAGAGTTACTACTATTTTAGCATACACAGCTGAAAGAAATAATAAAACAACGTACAAATTAAGAGATTAACAAACTATGTCAACGTTTTTCGGCACTCTGGGGGGGGGGTCTGGTCCCGTTCGCTCCTGGTTATACACCAAAAACCTTCATCCTGCTAGCCGTAGGCCTACATTCACACTGATATGAGACTTAGATTTTCAAACGGTCTTTCTAAGGGAAGAATGCTGTTCAGTGATTGTCTGCAATACTGTTTCTTAAATGTACAGCTGACATTTCCGTTTCTCTGATCATAATATTCCCTATCACCTACTTAGCCCCACTGTGACCACCGCGACCCCACGGATAAGATACAAATTTTACTAATACAAAAACAAGGACACACCATTAACGGACGGAGTAAAGTAAACAACTAATTTGGTGAAGGTTATAGTTATTCCTCATGTAATATCGCAAGCCAGTTTGCAGCACACAGGAAAGTTACAGTTTGTGTAGAATTTATAATTTTGTTGGTTTAATTTACGAAGATAATAAAAGTTATGTCATATCATACGGAGTTAGTTTTACTGCTTTTATTCATCATCGATATTATGTATTTCACAGAGACCATAAACGAAAAAGGACGAAGATGACAGAAAGAAGGAAAGACAGAAACTGACAAGGCATCATAAACTCTGTACATCATAAACTCTTAGTACCGGGGAGAGTAGGTACGATTGTTAGAAGAAGATAGTATATGTATAACTGAAAAGAAAGTAACGTAAAATGTCTAAATCACACAACGGAAGTTCTTCGTCTTCGTCATTTTCTTCCAAGCGTTTTCCTGTTGATATTGTGTGCGCTTTTCGAATCAGTAAATGCCGCTTACCACGGCCTATGGTGTCTTCTAAGTTCAAATTGTACTTGGAAAATCAGCGTTTATAGTGTCTATCCATCGTAGTTTCGGTCGTCCGCGTTTCTTTGTACCGACAACTTTCAGGTGACAGTCTAAGTTTGTGACGGTGTCGGGTGTTGCTCACAGAACAACTCGGTAGCAACGAAGTCGTCATTCCTGCATTTTGTCGTTACTGGAGACACACCAGCCAGGCGCCTGAACATTGGCCTCCGTGACGTCTTCATTTCCATGATATGCTGTTGGAAGCAGTCCAACACTCGGTACAGTACAGGGCAATTGGTCTCATCATTGTGCGGTATGTCCTAGTTTTGAGGTGGATTGGCATTTTGTTGTCACAAAGGACTCCTGTAACCTCCCTTCGTTGCATCCGGACGATGGATTTGATCGTCATGGATGGATGGTCATAGATGGTCTGTTGACACCAGAACTATCTATATTGTGATATCGCTGAACTTGTTTCGACAAAAGTTTGTTGTCTGCATCAAGTTCTACGCATATTTATAAGCAATACAGAAACAATCAACGGCCGTACACATACTGTATAACGGCCGTATAATAACTGTTTATTTTACTGTGAATGTTGAATATAAATTACATTATGGAGAACAGTACTATAACTATTATAACTATTACGCGTAGACTATTACTATTAGCACTCAGTGTGTGCGTATTAATTACGTGTGAATTGAACGTATACAGACCCTGGTCATGATAGTAAAATTTTTCGACATGTTGACACAAATGTTTTAAAATTGTGTCTGCTTAGTGGCCGAATTGTACAGAATATTCACATAGAATTCACTAAAAAATATTAATCCTTGTAAAGCGATTTATGCCCTCCCCTGTAGACGAATAAAAATCGTAATTTAGAGAATAAAGAAAAATTGCACGACTTTTTGATCGAGCCTGGTATACCGATGTTCCGAACGGTTCGCAGTTCCAATTTCCCACAGGTACAACGTGATTTGAGAGTACAGTATTATTAAAAGCTTAAAGTATTAACAGAAAATGGAAGCTCTCCCGCTTAACGGAAAGCTGCATTGTATTTGTTCTTTTAGTAATTGAGTTCATAGTGGCGTAATGGTGAGAGAATAGAGAAACCCAGAACGATGGGGAATAACGAAGAAGTTATTATTTGTGTAAATTTAATGCGGTGAGAATAGGGGATTTAGATTGCGTCCAAACTAAACCGTATTACACTTAGGGATCGGCGATGCATTTCCTGAACTAGTGCGCTCTCTCTCTCTCTCTCATATGTCAGCAGTGTATATCAACTAAAATAATTACTCGATTTTTGCGGAAACGTGAAGTGTTTCACTACGGATTGTTTTACTCGATAAAATTCAAACACAGTAAAACGCTCTTGAAGTGACCGAATCAAAAATGCGAGCGGGTTTCGTCTTTCAAGTATGCGTACAAGCGTATTAACATGCATATGCGTTTAAGAGTATTTATGCGTATTAAGCGTATATTTCATATTGTTCACAAATGCATTAGTGTTGCTCATCATCATCAGCGCTACAGCCCATGTAGTGCCTGGGCTTCTTTCGCAACACGCTTCCATTCCCTTCTGACTTCCGCCACTTGTTTCCACTGGGTCTTCTGAAGTCTTCCTCGAGACTGCCCAGCTTCTTTCTCTTTTTCTCGTTTCGCCCTTCTTTCACCTGGTGTGATCTCGAATACTCTTTAAGACATTCTTTCTTCTGTCATCCGTTGTAGGTGACCTGCCCACCTTATTCTTGCCATTTTTGTCTCGCCTCATATTCCTCGTTCCCCATAGAGCTGCAGCAACTCATTGTTTCTCCTTTTTTCGCATACTTCATTCTCCACAAGTGGTCTGTATATTTTCCTTATGACTTTTGTCTCCCTCTGCACCGTATTTCTTCACTTATTTCAGAGTCTACGTTTCAGAGCCATAGGTGACAACCGGCCTTAATAATAGCACTAGTGTTACAGAAATATTTAAAATGAATTCTCTAAGCAAAGAGACTGTATATTATTCAGTATTATTAATTATTTCACATATTATTACGCACACACTTACTTACAAATTCGTTTGCAATATAATTTCTCGAACATTTACCCCTTGGCCCTTAGACAGAAGTTCGTCGTTACTAAAATCTAAAATTTGTGATGAACAAAAGACTCTTGCGTCTGTTTTCCGTCATTTTATTGTCCGAGTCTTAGTGCAACCACGTGACAGACAAGTCGACTGTCACGCTTGGTACTAACAACCACATCTAACGTGTTAAAAGTATCTCACTGTAGCTGACGATTCCCGCCATGACTGGAGACGTTTTTCAAAACGATCAGAATTTGCAGCAACAATTACTATGACCCTTCCAACGTTTCATCACACTTTCCTTTTGTAAAAACGTGTCATTTGTCTGGCACAAGCTTAAAAATCAATCCTCCTGCGGGAGGAGACGATCTTAACAAAGCCATAACAATTCTTTTTGCCCCAAACATTAATTAAAATTTACTGTAAATTTTAACGAAAAACGGAAACGGGAACTTTTGGTGCAATAAAGATAATATTTTATTAAGGTTCCTCAAGTACGAAACGTGCAGGGACCTGCCATAGTGCGCGTATTATACAGAATGACGTAGTAAGCGGGAGCGTTTTAATGGGGTTTAACTGTGATTTAAATTGTATCACGTCATTAAACGTGCTTACGGATATATGACAGTCTGTACCAGTGAATTTCTCTCTCTCTCTCTCTCTCTCTCTCTCTCTCTCTCTCTCTCTCTCTCTCTCTCTCTCTCTCTCTCTTTCACGCGCGCACACACACACACACACACACTGCAAAGTTGCAAATCAAAAATTTCTCAGACGATACAAATTTAAACTGCCCAATGCAGAAGTGGTGGGTCCTGCTATATTTGCGAGTAGGCATACTTAACCCCGCTGTCCAGGGCGACTCATCATATTGCGTGATATGTAAAATGCAATGTAATTGCAGAATTTATTCACTTTTAAGTCTTTACTTTTTATAAATATATGGATACAGGACATGAATTCCCACCCATAACCAACATGACACTAATAAAACACATAACCATACAAAGGCACCATAATGAACATATGGAAAAATTTACAAACAGAAAACCTAAAACAAACTAATACTTGAACAAATACAAATCAACATAAAACATGACACAATTTTCAAAGCACTCAATATCGAAAATACTCAAAAAACTAATATATACTATAACAGTACAAATTTATTTGTGTTTGAGGGGCCCACGTTCTTGGGATGCCAATTTTATATAACGATACCGAGTATTTAAACCGTTATATAGCAATACCAGGTGTAACTGTAATAAGAGTAGTAAGTTTATGAGTAGTTAAATTTCATGTTTATTGTTTAAAAAGCATTATTTAAATAATAAAATATTGTTAATAATCTCCGATCAAGATATCACTCCTTATTAAGTGTTTATCACTTAAGCTATACGGTGTTACACACATTTAAAACACTCTTACATCTAGACATGTTAACAATCTTAATCTAGACATTTATTTAAATTGATTTAATAAAAGAAATAAACTTTAAATGTAATTAAGTTTTATTTTAATTGAATTCATTTAAATCAGATCTGACCTCAGCTTGCTCAGTCTATACCAATGTTTTTTAAAAATTAATTTAAAATTATATTAATTACTCTTAGACTGGCATTTGTTTCGTATCCAAAATTTAAATTATTCTTTTCTACAAAATGCAAATATCAAATCATTTTAATTATTTTTCTTTGATAAAAATAATATTATTTCAAAATTAAACTTTTTTTTTCCTTCTATATTTATCTATATGCAATCGCTCATTCTTACGACTAAAACATTTACGTAAGATTCTATTACATTCTTTACCTAATTATAAACTTTTTTGTCTTAATTCATTGTCTCTTTATATAGTCTTTATGAGCTCTTTAAAAAAAAATCATTTATAAATCCATTATGCATGTCACCTCGAGTTTTGATGACCTTACGACTTATTGACGGGGTCCAGCGTTGTCTTGAGTTGGGTTACCGTTACTCCTGGCTTGGCGTGGTCCTGGATATGTCCAGAGTCCAGCGTCTTCTCCAGCAGTGTGTGGTCCGTCCCAGAGAATTAATATCGGCTGCGAGGTGGATCTCGTTCGGCTGTTAGGCGTATAAAAAGCATCTCCTAACGTCCAGCATCTCGCGTCGCTCTTTGTAGCTTCTCTGTAGATACTCTTGCTGACTTAAACGGTCCCGGTACTCTACGTTTCCCGTACTAGTGTAAACATAATTACTGAAAACGTCTTTATTCGTTCGTAGATGAGACTTATAACAAAATAAAACTGTTCTGCCGACGGACAGCATGTCCGACTGCAACTGTGTCTTGAAAAGAAGAGAAGGGCTTCCAGTCGAACCCTTAATTTATACCCTCTCGAGATTCCGCACCTGTTGGTTCCGAAATTGTCCTGTCGAGACCTGCAGATCACATGATAGCCCCCACTCCCGAACCTTTTCATATATTTGCAATTTTTTGCAAATGGCAATGTTTTGTACGGAATTGAGATAGCACAAACCATAGCTAATTTGCTTAAGCACTCACTGTATTAATTTGAGCGTCTTAGTGTAATTTGCTTATTTTTGGCACACTTATTTCGCACTTAACTTCGCGTAGTGTGTCCTACTAACGTCATTTTCTTACTGTGGATAACTATAAAATTTACACACACTTTGGTGCCTTTTGTTTGTTTATACACTAATTAGTTTTCACACAGTGAATTAAAATAATTATTTTAGTAATTAATTGGGGAGGGTTGCTGGGATTCCTGTCTGTACATGCATCACTAACACACACAAGATACACGCGTAACACACATACAATCGAGCAGGTGTTCCTTGCCTGTTGGAACAGGTTAATTTCTCCCCTAGTATAACAATGAAACATTTTTACAATCCCAGACATGTCCATTTACCCCAAACTTATAATAATTTTACAAATTTTACATTTATTTAAATCAATGCTCAATACAGCATATGGCTGTATCGTTGCAATATACCACAATCACACACAATAATACCAGTTTAAAATACCAAAAACCAACAGGAAACCATAACAATAAAAACTAACCAAAACAGAAGTACTGAAAAAGATAAAAAATTTAGAAGACTGAGGATGGGAACAATAGAATTCGCGAAACACGTTCCAAATAAGGGAAAAAGACATCTTGAGGTAAAGAAATTATAAATATTAAATAAATTATAAATATATTCACAGTTAGTTTCACAAATGCATTAATATACGTTAAAGCGTACACTTTGAAGTCAGGTACATGTAACTATAGTGTAAGGGATACTTCAGTAGTCTACTGTTTTACAGTTCAAGTTTTGTTCTAAAGTTTGTGTCTTTACTCTGGACAGTAGGTCCTCTTCTTACCGTGTCTCTAATAGCATCCCTCCTGGTCGTTCGTGTAGACTACTACTTGTTGGTCTGCAGTGTCTCCGACTCCTTCAGAGTTGTGTTCTATGAATACGCTGATATATTCTCCACTGTAATTTATGCATTTCCATAAAGTATCTGAGAATAGTTGGACGGAATCTGTAGTTTTTCGTAAATCAAACGCTTGCATATGATACTACGCGTTTCTCGGAGCTTAAGCTTGGAGGTACTGTCGACCTTTTCGTTTCAGGCTTACACTCATGGATAACACAACGCTTAAGGCATATATGTATTACTTAAAGTGTTTCTTTTTTTTACGATACCATTATTTTAGTACCGGAGGTACCCCAGCTCTGGTCGCGATGAGTATTTCGTTCGCACATTCTGCGGTTTCGGAGAACGCTGATTATGTTTCCACTCCACACAGCTGGTTTGCTAATTATAAGTGGTAGAATGAATTAATGTTCACAATTAAATCCAACAGTGGGAGCAAGGCATTTTTGTAATGTAGTAGTTAAACACTACAACACAAAATACACGACAGGATAGAAATAGTATACAAACGTGGACAGTGGCAAGAAAGGAACAAGAAACGCTTCAGAAGTTTTAAAAGAAAGATTGTACAACGTGGTTATGGTTCGGTAAAGGGAGATCATGAATGGAGAAAAGTAAATAATCAAGAGATAGATGAGCTATTGAAGCATGAGGACATTGTAAAGCCTCAACGAATACAATGGCTAGGTTACCTAGAACGGATGGATGATCAGCTTATGCCAAAAAAAATCCTGAAGGCGCAGGTGTATAAAAGCAGAAAGAGGGGTCGCCCTAGGATAAGATGGTTGGATGATTTTCTCATCATTGATGATGTCCTGGAAGATTTCAGAAGAATGAGCGTGAAGAGTTACGCTAGCATGCCAATGGATAGGAGACAGATTGGTGAGAAGATTGGTGTTGGAAGACAGGACTCACTTTGGACCTTTAGTCCTATAGAAGAAAAAGCGAAACATTAAATCAATACCTAGTTGTACTAATCAATAATTGAGCGCTTGAGAGCAAAAGTGGTGCAAGTCAGAACTCTGCAAAAAGTCATAAAAGTTCAACAATGTTTTTAGAAATTGAACGGCATACACTCTGTGCAGCTCTATTGAAAAAAAATCCAGTTTTAGTAGTCTATATATAGCTAACATATTTTTTTTCCAAAAATGTGAAACATTTCTTTTTGACTTACACCATTTTTGACATTAATCTTATTTCCAATAATTATTTACTCACGACTGACGACTTACAACTTATTTAGTATCAGACTTATACTACTGTTGCATTGAATTCTATAAAGATATATATTTTTTTTTTAAACTGAACAAATTCTGTAAATAAGTTGTTGTACATGAAAAATAAAGTGTGTATTATTGCAGAATACAGGATAGTGTCAGAAATCTATAATTTAGCCTACATAAGTATGAAATAAGAAAATCTGTTAACTGAAATATGGTAAAAATTGGACAAAACATAACACTGAATTTTTTCGTTAAGTTATGAAATTAAAAAAATAAAGTTACTAGTCCGTGAAAATATTGAAATAATATACGAGTTCTTTAAAATCAGCATGCAAATTAAATTAAATTATGTAATCGGTGTAACTGAAATATTATTATCAGTTTATTAATCTGCTTGGCAATTTGTCCCCTTCTACGTGTCATTTTTTAATACTTTCCATTGATGCAATACCTTCAATTACGTGAGGAATTTTCTGCCGATATTGAGTTAGTGTCTATGGATCCTTCTGATATTTTTTCAAAATCTTCATAAAGGGTTATGAAATAAAGTTAAGGAAATTGTTTGGCCCGCTCTTAAATTTAGGGGTTGTTTTCACCCCTTTTTCGGGGTTGAAAAAAAACAAAATTTAATTAACCTCGGGACCCGATAGAGAATTAAATTCTAATCAAAACGGTGGTATACACTTTTTCGAAAAAATGCATTGTTTCCAAGTTACAAGGGTTTAAAGTTATGTAAAAAAAAACACTTTTTTTTTTTAAATTAATCTGCAAATAACTCAAAAACGACGCCATTTTGGGAAACATTTGTATCACTCAAACTTAAAGCTTATTGTCAAGCGAACACTTTTCACATTGATTGGTTTCCTTATGTCAAATGGTTCTTGATACACAGTGAAAACAAGATGGCGATTCATCGGTTTTTGATCAAATGACGTGCTTAAAACTGATATATCTTGGTGAAAAATTGTTCGATTGTAACCAAATTAGTATCAAATGAAAGCTCTGTGAATTTTCTAAAACCTTTGGGTCAAATACTTGTCTAGCTTAAAACATTACGAAGTTATGTAGGAAAATCTCATAATTTCTGCAAATTTTTTCCAAGAAATTTGAAAACGGACGTCCGCCATTTTGTCAAATATGCATATTAAGCCTAGATACTGTAGTTTTCGGTTATCTATTATATTAGCAATGTTCTCAATTTTTTTTAACTATATACTTATGTATTGCTGTACAGTAACACGTAATGTTTTAAGAAAATTCAAGTTTTTGGATTTTCGCCAATATTCGGGTTTTTTATTAAATATCTCGGTAACAACGCGTTTTATCGAAAATTGTTTTGAATCAAAAATAAAGCTTATAGAAAAGCAAAACTTTCAAATTTTGATTCATTCCTGTATAACTAAAACTCGATGAGTTAAAGCAGTTTAAAGGGTGTATTTTGCTGACGAGTAAAACATTTTTGACTTCTAGGCGAAATATCTAGTGTACAGTAGGTTTTTTTACCATAGTGCATAGGACAATAGTTGTAGCTCTTTAAATTTCCTACAAAATGCATTTTTATTGAAATTTGTTTCTTAAATATTGACCGTGTTATGAATGCGTTTTTTCGAAAAATTGTTATTAATCAAAAATAAAGCTTATAGAAAAGCAAAACTTTCAAATTTTGTTTCATTCCTGTATGACTAAAATTCGATGAGTTACAGCAGTTTAAAGGGTGTATTTTGCCGACATCGTGTAAAACATTTTTGATTTCTATGCGCAGTAGGTTTTTTTTACTATAGTGCATAGGACAATAGTTGTAGCTCTTTAAATTTCCTACAAAATGCATTTTTATTGAAATTTGTTTCTTAAATATTGACCGTGTTATAACCAAAAATGTAAATGCGCTCCAACAAACGCGATTTTATTATCGTATGTTATATGTTCGGGTGCGGTCCTTTAATTTATACTAAACTAAACATTTTTCAAATTAACAATAGAAATAAGTATTATTTTTATTTCTTGAACGTCTGTTGTAAACAAAACAATATCTGTTGCAATTTGTCACTGCCTGTACTGCTGGTTCGTTATATCAATCGAATATTTAATTTAATAAAATAATATAATGTTTATGATTCAACTTTTCTTTGATTAAATTGTATAAGTATGGATGAAATATATATTTTTTTTGCTGAACTTTGAACGTTTGAATTTTGAATGTACCCAATTTCAGGACTTCAAAGTAAATCCTCGCGTTGTTTCACGTTTTCAACCCTTTAGGGGTGGGTTTCAACCCTTTAAAGTCTAACCCTTTCGTCGGGTGTATTCATTGACGTCAAAATCGTAATCAGCACCCCCAAAAACCTGTAGGTACCCAATTTCAGGACTTCAAAGTATATCCTCGCGTTGTTTCATGTTTTCAACCGTTTAGGGGTGGTTTTCAACCGTTTCAAGTCGAACCCTTGCCTCGGATGTATTCCTTGACGTCAAAACCGTAATCAGCACCGCCAAAAACCTATAGGTACTCACTTTCGAGGCTTTGGCCGGCATTCTCGCGAAGTTTAATACTTACACCCCCCGATTATAGTCTGCTTCAACCCTTTAAAAACTACGCTTTGCGTCGAATATAATTTTGGACGTCAGAATCGTAATCAGCACCCCCCCAAAAACCTATAAGTACCTAATGTCAGGGCTTCAAAATGCATCCTCGCGTCGTTTCATATTTTCAAGGGATAGTTTTCAACCCTTTAGGGGTGAGAGCGGGCCAAAATGTTTCCTTAACTTTGTTCTAGAACCTTTTAGGAAGCGATATAAAAAGGAATCAAAACATTACATGGACACTAACTCAAAATCGGCAGATAGGCTCTTTGTCATGCCTCACGTAATAGACTACAATATCCGTTGAGGGTTTTAGTGATTTAAAAAAACAATTATTAATACTAAAATGTTTGTTGTTGCAGGTACGTCTCTTTATGCCGTGCCGTGGCGAGACCTCGCGTAGAAGACGCGTAAGTAATTAGTGTACTTTGTAAGAACACCTACCGGATGGCTCTAGGGAGCAATCACTTCTGTTACCACGGGCTTCCGTAGCGTAGTAATGTGTCTTGGATGTTTAGGGCCGTTGCCGCCTTCGAGTTGCCGTTACTACACAGCGAACAGTGCACGCTGATGACCGGTTTTGATTTCCAAAGTTGACATGTTAAGAGTAATTATTACAAGAATGTGAATGTCCATTAATAGTAGTATCGTTAGTTCATCATCATTATCTTCAGCAATGATACAACCAAAAATGGTTTGTTCCTGTCCCAAACATATAGACTACGGCTGGTCACTCCAAACCTTCTTCGGACGTTCCACACCTCTCCGTCCTATCGGCTTATAATTAAATAATTGTTTAGGGATGCGGAAGTCGTCCATTCGCATAAGAACTTCCAACCATTTTAGCCGAAATTGGGCAGTCCTATGAAGAAACTCGTAATATTCAGTTCCTGCCGATCTTGTTTCAGAGAATTAGTAACTAATATGTCCCGTGGATATGTTACTATATGGCATATCGCAGGGTACGACGAAGGTAGAGCTGCCACCTTTGGGCTTACATCCACCCTGGTTTTCTGTGCGGGTTGTCTTTCATAAACTGGTTGTCTTACCGGACTAAAGAGACCAGTTTTCTGTTTTTCTCTTCTACTCAATATTACTGTCGACTACATCCAACTAGATTCACGTCTAAGACAAGCCTGTCCAGCAACTTATCGACCTTCCTGTCTAGATCCATACTGTTCTTCGTCAACAGTGACACAACTTGTAGGATGTGGCACTTGACCACGCAGTACGGTCTTGGCAGGATAGCGGCTGAGTTCTCCTTTCGGAGCTAACGTCGCTTCATCCAGCCCTGAGAATGTGTGGGAGGGCCAGTGGCAATCAACCCCGTACAAAGGTACTACCTCTCCAAATCCAAAATTCCCTTGACCCCAGTGTCCTTAATGTAGTGTTATATTCTGATCACTTTCCGAAAGCGGCTAAACTTCAGGACACGACAGCTCATCCCCCCCCCCACGCACATGCATGCGCGAATACGTAAAATGCAGAATTAGGAGAGGGCATCTTGCCTGGCGGCTTGACCATCTACTGGGCATCCATTAAATCGACAACTTGAATGGAACGTTAAAATGTTTATTATTTTCAAATTATAACTAAACATGTAAGAAAAATTTACAAAAATCAATTTTGAGTGTGACTTACTGAGCATTAAAAGTAATAGGATAAATTTTAGACTTGTAGCAAGTGTATTAATAACATGACATTTTTTTTAGTACAATGAGTAATGCTTGGCGTATTAGTTGTGACTTGTTCGTACTTGTCTTCTCTTCGCTTTATGGTTAGGCATATAATACCGCTTGCGTGTCTACAAAGTAGCCTACTATGAAATTTGTTTCAGTTACACTTGCCCGACGGTTTGCATAACCTCTTTGGCTTGGAATCCCGTTTTCCTTCCATTCGATCGACGCGTTCGTGCCACTTTTGTCTTCAGTCATCTTTCAATAGTTCAGATTGGAGAGCCAATTACTTCTGATTGGGTGTCATCATCATCGTCATCTGCAAGGATTAAACCAAGGATAGTTTGTTCCGGTCGCCAACAGGCAAAGTCTAGAGCTGGTCACTTCAGCGCTTCCTCGGACGTCCCACACCTCTCCTGTCGCTCGGGCGTGCGCTCTCGTCGCTTCGGCTTGTAGTTCCATAGTTGTTTGGGGATGCGGCAGTCATCCATTCGGCAAAGATGTTCCCACCAATTCAGTCGATACTGGCCAATCCTGTCGAGTATACTCATAATGTTCAGTTCCTGCCGTATATCTGTGTTTATTCTGTCATCGTGGAGAGTATACCCTGCTACATGCCTGAGAAATCTCATTTCAGCCGCTCGATTGGATGGCATCATAAATTATTTTATCCAAGCTTTTGCATCCCTCGGCTCTTCAAACTTTTAAGTTATCTCGCTTTATAGGATCCACTTCTCACTGCCGATAAATAAGAACTGGGACAGTCGTGTTTTGTGTAATATTAATCTTGTCCTTTTACGGGTATTATTTCCTTATGATACTATTATCGTGCCCCCTATGTATTCAGATCGCTGAAGTTTCCTTTCTATGTCGTACTCTTTGAGAAAACTACCTTTCGATCCTGAATAACAAAATGTGGTACTTGCTTTACAGGACAACATCGATAGATCGTTTATTTTTGAGCGTAATTATTATTTCGTTTTCTCAAATATCATAAGTTTAGTTTCCTGAACGGATATTTCTATTCAGTATTCTTCATCTATACTTTTTAGTGTGTGTAGTGGTCTACAGTGCGTGTTTAGATTTTCATTTAATTGAATATCGTGTAAATCTTAGCAAAATTGCTTTCATGGGGCAATTTGATAGCACTCAACTTCAAACGCCTTGCCGAAAGTGTGAAGTCAGCTAACTATAAAGCCCAGGTACAGGTTTCCTCTATGATTCATGCAGTTGATTTCCTGTATGATTCATAGTTGAGAATGAATCGAACTGAATCAGTTCGGCGAATACGTTTGTCGGCAGGAACTCGACGGTCACCAGTCTCGCCACAAGCTAATCGGCGTAACGACTTTCGGCACTTTTGACGTTATCAGTCATGTAATCAGCCGGTAACTGACGCGTACATCGATCAACCGATAACGGGCAGCTGCACCAGACGCAACGGACTGTGGAAATCGGCAGCCTTTTGTCACATCACGTATGACGCATGTTGAACACAGTTTGTACTTTTGGACGGGATCGTTTTTGGATTATTGTAAAAAGATTACAATAAAATGCAACAGACTGTATGAGTATTAATACAAGTCAACAGTGATTGCGGAGACTTAAATATACGAAGTTCACTGTCTGTTACGTCTCTTGATAATTTATGAATGCGTCGACAGATTTTCGTAAAATTTGACATGCTTGTCCACGTTCTTACCCTGCAGAACTCTATTGTTTTTAGACTAATCTCACCCCCAAAAATAAGGTGGAGCGAGGTAAAATCTGAGGTGGCCAAAAAGTGTAGAATTGCAAAAGTCCATGTATATTATCAAACTAAAGGACAGTTTAACTAAAATTTCAAAATGAATTTAGTGTTCAGTTTTGGAAATTTGAAAATTGTGCGACGCCGGGGGCCAAAAAGGATGAGAATTTGGTTAAAATCGTGAAAATTCATGTGGCATATGAAATTAAAAGTGATTTTAAATAATATCTGAATGCAGTGTTAATTTTTGGAAATTTCAAATCTTAGGGACGTCAGGGCACAAACAATTGGGGCAAAAATATGATAAACTTGCAAATTCCATCTGGGACATCTAATTCAAAAGTGTTTTAACCAAAATCTGAATATAGTGTAGAGTTTCGGAAATTCCAACAAAATTTTACCCCAGGGGATAAAAAATTCAAAAAAATGTAAAATTCCAACCGTGGGAGTTTACATTCTCATTAGGCCTATAAAAAAGTTGTATTCTCATTATTTATTTCCATTTCAGAGCATTCCACTTCACTTTCTAAGTTACGTTACAAAGTTCAGCAGTGATCAGGGATGGTTTATACGATCCGAACCGGTCGCCAAACAAATTGCACCACTTGGCTATTGACACAATTTTTAATTAATCGCGAAACCGGTCAGTTGGAGTTTTGTATATCCCGTAAACACATTTTACGAAACCATAAAATTAGTTTTCTCTTTGTTTTTTTTTTATTATTTTTTTTCTGGATGACACGAAGCTCGAGCTTGTTAAACGTCGAGTTTATGGATGTAATTGTGTGGGGTGTTGGGGGGGGAGAGTGCAGTGACAGGGAATCAATAACACGTGTAAGGGAAAACGCACGTGCCGCGAGGGAGGGAAAGCTGCACAATAGTGGTAGTATGGATACGCAGGGCTGTTAGCGTTAATGTTTTATCTTCAGCGTTGTGCGGTGTTTATTGTGCCCTGATAAGCCGGCTTCTCTTCTTCATAATAGTCCGCCCGACGTCGGCAACCAGGGAGGAAGTAAACGTTTTAAATGGCCGTTGATCCGCCACCGCCTTCTAGATTGCATCTGACAATTTATACGCTCGCGACGACTTTTACAAATAAACCGTTCATTGTAATTCAACTCACTTTTAATCCGTGTATATTTATTTTGCAGATATTATTTACTCTGCAGGAGAGAAGATTCGTTTAATAATATTCACAGCGTAGCGTCGTCGACTTTCCGTGAAATTTAGAAAATTTCCAAACACAAGAGTAAAGTAATCAAAACGAAATGAAATTTATTGGAATTTCGTCTCTTGTATAAATATATTGGAGTGGGAAAGCGTGTCGCTGGAGGCGAGGTGATTTCGATATCAGATTATATTTTCTTGTTTTGTTTCTTGTGAAGTACCGCGAGTATATTGCGGCCGTATTTTAATACAAATACATTAACTCTTTTGCTCGTGCTTTTATTACAAAAGGGTAAAAGCGTTATTTGTTGTGCTATTGACTTTGAAAATTTACGGTCTTCGCAACATTAAACTACAAACCAATATGCTGACGTCAGACTTATTAGATCAGTGTGTAGTGCTTGGCTACAGTCGTGGGTTCGCTTCCCGATAGTACCATAAAATCGAGGTTACGTTTTTCAGGCGTCAGCAAAGTATAGTAACTGAAGTAGGCCTATCTCGGGCTCCTGCGGACCCCCTGACGGCTTGGGCCACTACACTCGTAGAAAGCATCAGGTCTGCTCCTGATACCTCGACTATGCTAATGTTAGTTTTCCAATCACTCTCTGCTCTCTTCCCTCTCCTCCCCCTTAATGGCTAGATCCCTGCGGATCATCGCTTGGAACGCCGATGGCGTTTCCTCTCGACGATCTGAGCTGGCGGCTTTCGTCGGGGAGTACGACACTCATGTCATGCTTCTCTCCGAAACCCATCTAGCCCCCTACCATCGATTCTCGCTACCTGCCTACACTTGTTATCATCAGGATCGTCCCCTACAGCCGCGCCATCCCCCGTCTGGGGGTACGGTGATTTTGGTCCACAGGCGGATATCCCATAGGCACACACACAGTAAATTTTTAAGCAGTATTATTTTTTGGAAACTTATTCACTTGCATATTCCTTCTTTTCCTGTGCAGTACTGCTTATTGTGTTGTTGGTTGTACTCCTGATTCTTGTCTAATATAATCATTTTTTATGTGATGTAATACTCTTCGGATTTTGCGTCTGGACGTATACATATAAAATAATATTGACCAATCACTTCGTCGGAAAGAAGCCCTAAGTCATACTTAATTCAAAAGTTGTTCTTCGCAAATATAAACATTTCAATCCACTTGTATGATTCAAGTTATCCGGGCTGTTTGGCCGTGGTCCATGGTTTATTACCAAACCAAACGTTTCAACAGGTCCAATGGCTGCCATCATCAGTGGAATTTTAAAAAATCCTGAACGTAGGGTGTTCACGTCAGGCCCACAGTACTGTGGTAAAGGCTGAAGATGTCCTGCCAAGCTACCTGTAGCCTACTTATAAATTCAATAAAGTCCCACGTAAAGGTAAAAATGACACCATCAGCCAATCCGAATAGTGCCCAGGTAGAAACTGCACCATGAGCCAATCACAATAAAGATGGTGTATGATTGGCTGGCACCACGCTATGCCATCAGGTACTCAACAATTGTTTCCCCGGAGTACTGTGGTGAAGGCTAATGATTTCCCGCGATGCTACCTGTGCTAATTGTTTAAACCATGGGCCACAGCCAAACAGTCCGGATAACGTGAATCATACAACTGATACCGGCCGTGAAAGCCTTAGGAATATGTTATTTCAATCCACTATTCACCGTTATAATAGCAATCTCAGGAACGTTACATTAACGAAAAAAGTCGTCAAAAAAACAAGTAAACATTTAGTAGTGTGACTTCTTTTTCAAACAGAAAAATGAATTTCACCCACACAACCGATACCTCTCTAAACTTAACTTCATTACATCCGTATTTTTATATTAGCCGCATTCAAGGTCAACAGTGACACACAACCGAATTTAGACTCCACCATAGTTTTCTGGCTACCAGCAGAAGTTTATAGTATTTTGTGTGCTATTTATTGCTATTATGAATCATATTGTTTTATCATCACGTTCCTTTAAAAAACCGTCATCGCTCTCGGCGAACTGCTTGATATAGAAGCATGTTGAGTCCGGTATACCGCGACTTAAGTTACTCCACGTTATTTCGATTTCGAAAAATTGTTTTTGTATCAAAGTTCAGCGTAAGCAACAATGGTTTAACTGAACAATCAATAAATTTTATCTTGCTCGAATTCAAGAATGCAACCCCAATACATTGGTTTTAAAAATACCAATGAAACATTATTTTCATTGTGTGCGCGTGTGTTTACGCATTTTATTTCTTTTCGTTCTAGCGCTACAACCCGGGATGGTTTTTAGTTTTCTGTTACAATTTTTCTTCAACGTTTGCTCAGTTCTATGACAATTCTTAGAATTCGTTCAACACCTCCGTTACTCAGAACTCATTCCCCACGTCGTCAATTACCTTTTCCCATGGCTTTTCTCTCCTTTTTCCAAGCCGTTTTCAAGTTAAAAATGTCTTCATCACGCGTGTTCGGTCCATTCTGTATGTGATCCGATCATGTGAGGTTTTTATTCTTTAAAGAATAGTATGATAGCTTCCTTCCCTATGAACTGCCAAAACTCATAGTCCATCATTGTTCTCCTCCAAAGAACCATCAGCTACTAGTACTGGTCCTAATATTTTCTAAGAATTTACCGTTCGATTATCTTCCACAGCTGTTCAGCAGCCTGTGCTTAAGTTTTAACAATTATCAGGCCCGATGTCGTTAAGTAGTTGGCACTTGGTTCAGTATTGAATTCGGTTTTTTGAATTTTTATACACTACGTGGCGGCGCATTTGTTTTTGTGGGTTTTTAATGGAAACGTCTAATCGATAATTACAATTCTGTACTGACCGATAACTTGAGCCTCGATACTATTCGGTATCCAGTATTTGATTTTCGGGTTTGCGGGATTTTCGGGCAACTGGGTACCTTCCCACGTAAAGGCTATAATAACGAAACTGGGAATTTTTGTTGTTGCTGTTCTCCTTCTTCAGTACATGGCAGACCGGGCTCATCAGCCGTAGAGAAGGCGGCCGGTCTAGGGGTTGTGTGCCCCGAAATCAATGCACCTGGTTTTCCAGGTTGGGGGTTTGCGAGGGGCTGGTAACACTTCCGTGTAAAATTTAGTTTAGTCGAATACCTCAACAGAGAATGAAAAAACGGCTGGATATACAGAATTGTTGTTATAATTGTTATTATTCGAGTTCTTAAAAAAGTTTTCTTCTCGCCATCACTGTCTCGCTGTCGTGTCTAACCATAGCCCTACTGATACCAGATTTTTATAACCCATACAGTACTGAAGGATTACAGTGAGTATATGAAATGTATACAGCGACTGTTTTACAAAAGGATATCCCCTGAAGATTTTCATATCCGGCGTAAAGTTTCGTACGAAGATACGAAACAATCGAAAACGTGGACTACCTTCAGCGCATGCAGAGAACAATGACGCTTGTTCTAGACCAGTAGTTTTCAGTATGCGGCCCGCAGACACTAGCTGTCCACGGATAATTGCTAATGGGTCCGTGGGACGTTTTTCGTAGTCCAGATACTGTGGTTCAAATTATGTGTATATAACTATACAGTGGTCTCATGTATGAACTTTCAAACTGCAATAGTAAGAACGTATGGCAACTTTACGCAGAATGTTTTCCCAACCAAAACTTGCGGAATGAGACAATGCTTGTTGGACAGCATAATCGGCTAAGAGGAACTGGATCTTTTGTCGACCCGATGATTGAGGTAGAGCTTTTGTAAGAAGTAGGAAAGAGTACTGAACAGACTTAATGAAAATAATGAAGTGAGTACAAAGAGAATTACTTGTATATAAACATTAATGTGCATTAATTTTATAATGTAATTTTATTGTGTTCAGCGATTTCGTGGTAGAATTCTTTGGAATATAAGTTTTTCCACAAATAGGCAATTTAAGTTGACTTAGTAAATAAAATTACAATTTATTGTTTTAAATACTAGAATTAACGTAATGAATCTATTTCAAGTCACTGTAAGGGATACAATTTGTAATGTGTTTCCTATGGAAAGGTTTGGTATTTAAACTTACAAGGTATGTTTCATTCTAAATTGCCTCCAGTTTCCAAAAGACTGTGTATTAAATACTTCAGAGGTCTGTAGTATTACCGGAGAGTTCTCGATAAATGCTATTATATTGTAACGAGAATCCAATCGAACAGTCCAGAACATTCACCCCCCCCCCCGTCCAGTGTGCATGTGTTGCCTCAGTCAAGGCCGCTCACAAGTAGGTTCTAGCGAAGTGTTGTTGTGTTATAATTAGTGCGGAATTCTTTATAGTTGACATTATTATTGCGTGTGTGCAATTTTTACTTGAATTAAGATACTATCTTGTTGATTACGAACTATTAATTGTGATTATTAGTGATTTCATTGGTGTCTTGTATTTTGTTTTCCACTGTACCATATGACGACCAGTTAGACTGCCGTAACATATACTGACTGACAGCTCTATAGCACACTTGTCTGATATGGTGCACACTTGTTTCACCATGATTGTGGCGGCTTTCTGTTATGAATTCTGTTCTTTTAGTAGGTTTAGCTTTACTGACGAAGTCTTACTAAGCGATTGTTTTGTTCTTACGTTTAAGGCGGGAGTGAATTTAGAACCCGGCCTGTTTGACGGTTGTGTCAAAACTTACCATAAGCCTAACTGAGCAGGTCATATTTCACGTATCTGACATATTCCCTTTTGTGATGCAGACAAAGCCACACCGTGAAGTAGTTACAGCCAAATGGGTAGTTTAAATGATCAAATAGTTTCAACCGTCCACGTGCCCCAAACAACGGTTTGCAAGTAACGTCATGTTGGGTCAAGTTGCATGCGACCGACTCTGAAGCATTTGCGGTTGTCACTACGTAATTGCTCGCTTTATTGTCTCCCGAACGCAGTGTTCCGAATAGATTTTCGGTTTCATTCATTACAGCGACTTGTTGTGAAGGTCTGTAATAGTATTATAATTTTTGTAGGAGTTTTCTCTGGGAAAGGCGGGTAAGGACAAAATGATTTTAGTGAATCCTGTTCCGGTTCATTAAAAAAATTTACTTTTTGTTTAAGTACTTTTTAATAATTTTTATTACTGTTTTTGCACCATCTTTATACTTTCTGTTCTTTATAGTGTCAAAATAGAATTGAGCAAAAATGGGGTGCTTTCGGTAATTCGAACACTGCACTTCGGATCATCCACATCCACGTTAAAAGGGGCTTATTTAATAAGTGCGGTTGGCATAGAGATTGGACGAGTTCCTTTTTCTCGGCAGCGTGGTAGGACTAGACGAGGAGTAATCGTGTAGCATATAATTACCAAGCAAAACTATGGTTCGCCCGACTGCGTCATATATGGCACACGTCCGCGATTCTGAAGAAAATTATATTAAAATTCTTTAATTTAAATTCCTGTTTTACTTTCAGCCTTAAAATCCGCACTGCTGTATGGACGTGACGTGTGGAAATTTACCCTCACCGTCGCGTAGTCTATAAGCTCCTAGATTTTGTAAATAAATATGTAACTAAGTAAGACGTTTTTCTTCTGTAACGTCATAATAATGTGGCGGCCAAAAGTTGTATCCAACGAATAACTTTGGCATATCATCAGCGAGTGCCCTATCGAGCAACAGATAAAAATGAGAAAGTGCCGTCTGATCGGCACACACTGAAACAGGCAGTGTAATGAATATATAGCAGAGCATGCTATGGAATGAATCCGTAGGGGAGCAAAAGAAGAGGAAGGCTACATACTACATGGCGAAAGACAGTGGACGCAGACACGCTGTCACTGAGGCGCTACGCTGTACGTAGGATGTAAAGGACTGAAGACGAAAAAGAATTTAATCAGCGCATCCTCCCCCTGATAGATTTACATAATAAATGCTTCCTATGCAAAACCACGCTACAGTCACAAAACACAAGCACAAAACACACGAACAATTGGACACCAACAAGGTCAACAGAGTAATCTTTATTTCTTTACGTGTATTATTTTATAATTAGCATAAAGACGGCGGCCGATTGTTTGGGTGGCGTAAAAGTTGCATTTATATTTTTCTGTGATGATAAAAGCCAGTAATGTAGATTCAAATTCAGATGTCTACAATACATAACAGCCGTCTATTAAAGAAAAGGGACATTATTTGACATAACCATTCAAGACCACACGAACAACACAAGGATTGGCAAACAGTCGACGTTGTTCAGTTAGTTACGTCGCGGAAGTGGAATGGGCAGGGAAGATAAACAAGTGAAGAGAATAGAAGCCTGGAGGAGATAAAATACAATGATAGAGAAATAAGCTTGAGAAGGCGACCGCTATCAAGATGATTCTCAAAGGTTGCTGACAGCGACTGAATCAGAGAGCACACGACAGGTGCTCTCTGTTAATATTTTAGTTATTTCTGTTGTATGTCTTCGGAGGCCCTAGATTTT
>CM068373.1:211003935-211156435 GCA_034769895.1 Magicicada septendecula | reverse complement strand
TACTCGCATTGGCGTCTGTGTTGCTGGAGTTTTTTAATTTGAAAGTAGTTACAGTGTAATACAGTGAACCAGTTGCCTGCATAAGTTCAAACGGTTTCTGTCTCTGCAAGATTTGAACACGCCTAGCGTTATCAAGCAGCTGCCAAACTTCATTATTTTGATATTTACGAAGCTTTTGTTCATACGAGCAAAAAACACCGTATTTAGCCACAAACCGTTGTTTAATCTCATCACTAACTGTAGACATTTTCAGGTCGGTCATCGTGAACTCGATAATGGTCATCGTTTTTTACATGCCACGATGCATAAGTAATACTCTGAAGCATTTTACTTTTTAAATCAGTAATACTCTTCGATGGAGATTTTTACTCGATTCTTCTCGACTTCACCAGTGTGTTGAGTTCAAATACCAAGAAGGGAATTTTAACAAAAAACTAATTCGAAACGATCACTTTAGACCTCCCTACTGCTTACTCGAATACGCAAGTAAAATATAGGTTGTCTTTGTCTACTGCGTACATTTTTCGTGCCTTTGTCACTCCAAAATTTCTGGTTTTGAGACGTGCCCCGTGAAAGGAACGCTAACAGTATGTTACGACGGTCTCACTGTTTTTTATGTTGGATTTATATTTGCAACCCCACAGTTTATTATGCAGTAACCTCTCACATAGTTAGGCCTACTAGTAAGACGGACTTTTCCATCACTGCTTTTTTTATTAAAATGCGATGTTTCGGCTACCCAACAAATCAGTAGCCATCTTCAGGCAAAAACAAAACTAAAACATCCAAATTAAAAGATAATCAATGCTCTGTCCCACAACCGACAGATATTTTTATATTGTTTATCTTTTTATTTTGATGTTTTAGTTTTGTTTTTGCCTGAAGGATGTGCTGGATAATCGAAACGACGCTTTTATAAAAAGCAGTGATGGAAAAACTCCGTCTTTTGTTTGAAGGCTTAATTATTTTTAATGAAATTCACAGTGTCTTCCACTCAGCCATGCCAGTCTCTTAAATTTCATTCCACGTTCTTTTAGTTTATTATTCGTGATATGTTTTTTCTACCTAACCTTAGCATTTACAGTGATGCCCAAATGCCGGTCATATAATGTCTTAAAAAAACGAAACAAAATAGAAGGCATTTGTCGCCGTCACTGAATAGGCGACTTTTCAGTAATACTCTTCGATGGAGATTTTCACTCGATTTCGCCAGTGTGTCGAGTTCAAATACCATGAAGGGAATTTTAACGAAAATATCGAAAGGATCAGTTTTGACCTCCGTGTACTGCTTACTCGAATACCCAAGTAAAATATATGTCTTTGTCCACTGCGTATATTTTTCGTGCCTGTGTCACTCCAAAATTGCTGGTTTTGAGACGTGCCCCGTGAAAGGAACGCTAACAGTATTGTTACGACGGTCTCAATGATCGTCCTATGGTACAGTGGAAAACAAAATAGCCTTCAAGGCACCAATGAAGTCACTAAAAACCAACTTTAATTATCACAATTAACAGTGTGTAATCAACAAGTTATTCAAGATTATACTCGTACAATAATTCAAGTTAATCTGTCCATGCAAATAATAATATCAACTATAAAGAATTCCTCACTATAATCACTTTTCACTAATACACCACTTGAGACGCAATGTGTAAATCGCCCGACATAAACTCAACTGAGTAATCGCCGACTTAAGACTGACTCGAAGCGACAGCTGTCGTTGTTTAAATAGATAGCACAACTGTTCCAGAAAAATCCATAATACACGTCAGCACTACTCGAAAACACTAGAACGTTGTTGATTGCGGCCTTAAACACAGTGCGCCGACCGATATGGTCTGGAATAGCCTCGTTGACGCACGTTAAGAGTCACGTACGCACACAACATTACAGCTGGTTCTGCTGGGATAGCCGAGAAACATTTAGAACGTTCTGCAGTGGCGTAAGACTATTAATTCGAAAAGATTCGTTGTGACATCGCAACTTATTACATAAGGAGGAATATTGCCTTCGTCCGCTGTGTTTGTGAAGGTAACAAAGTTTTAAATTTTCAGTGCCTATTGACGGGAATATGACTCAAGTCTTCTTTGCTGGTCAAGTGACCTTGGATACAAAGACATGAACAGTGAATTGAAGTTAACAACTAAATTTAATTGTAACTATTAGTTTTGATCTGTCCAACGGTTATCCGACTGCGCAAGGAGAAAGGTTATGTACATGTTTTTCTCTACCAGTAACCCAACAATTACAACAGAAGGTTTGTTAAATGCGCGTTTACTCAGTTCGCATTGATGGGACAGTGTGTATACGACATATTAGAAAATTAAAAACGATACACGCTTAATTATCATTACTGGATAATTATAAATCATATAAATCACGCATACTATAGCCTACATATTATTTTACTTGTAAATTGATTACTGTAATTTGGTTATGTATTCCCAAAATCCATAAAGAAGAAATCCCGATCCGCCCCATTATCAATTACCGAAATGCCTCTGCATACAAACTCGCAAAACATCCAGAAAAAATTATCAGACAACACACACAACTAGACAACAACATTGCAGTAAAAAACAACACAGACTTAGTAACAAAAATAAAAGACATACACATCCCCCATAATGCCACACTAGCCTCCTTTGACATTAAAAACCTGTACGCAAATATCCCCATCTCCGAAACAATCACCATCCTACAAAACAAACTCAAACAGAACAAAACACCAGAAGAACTTATCACAGAAATAACAGAAACTATGAACATAATCACAAAACAAAACTACTTCTCATACAACAGTAAATTTTACACACAGAATGACGGTTTACCCATGGGCTCACCCATATCCAGCATATTAGCAGAGGTCTTTCTCCAACACTTAGAAAAAACAAGAATTATCACAAACAATGACAGACACTCACATAAAATACTACATTGGCACAGATACGTTGACATCATAATCCTATACATGGGAAACAAAAGAGAATGCGAAAAGTTACTAACCCACATCAACAAAATACACAAAAACATAACCTTCACTGCTGAATATGAGTACAACAGCATAAACTTCCTAGAAGTCTCCATCATAAAATTTGAAACAGACACAAATTCAGTATATACAGGAAACCCATTACAACTGACACACTAATACACAACTCCTCCAATCACCCAATACAACACAAACCAGCTGCCTTCAGAACTATGATACATAGACTTAACAACATCCCACTAGATGAAAAAGACTACAAAGACGAACTAAACACGATAAAATATGTAGCAGAATCCAACGGATACAACAGAACAATAGTCCGTAAACTCCTACACAAAACAAACAACAGACAAAGACAGAAAACAACAAATTCATAACACTAACATACATTAATAACTACACTGAAAAAATAGCCTCCAAATTCAAAAAAGCAGGATACAGAATCGCATACAAAACTACAAACAAAACAGAAGACACACTATCAAAACACACAGACAAAGCACAAAACAAATTTGATCTACCTGGTGTTTACAAACTAAATTCCTCAGATTGCAACAAATTCTATATAGGCCAGACAGAGGACGTAACTTCAAACAAAGATACATTGAACACATAAAGGCACTACACTCCACTACCGAATCCACCTTTGCAAACCACCACATTGAAGCAAACCACACGTACACATGCATCCACAACAACATGGTTATTCTACACGTACACACAAAAGGCCAAAAACTAGACACTCTTGAACAATTGGAAATATACAAACACATAAAAACGACATTCTAAACGAACACACACATTTCTAATCACACGTATTATTCGAACATATCACACCCCACAAACACACACAACATCGATCATTGAAAAGTCGACGCCGTCGCCAAGAAAAAGACGGACAGCGCTCCCAGTGGCAGCCTCTGACGAAGCTTATAATAAGCGAAAACTGGTTCAGGCTATAAGGTAAAACTTTTACGTTTTTACAACAACAAAAAATTTGTGTTCCGAGTCGGTAGTGACATAATTATATTTAGTTAATCAACGGACACGTCATGGATAACGAAGTCCAAGAATGCACCTTCTTCCCTAACTTTTTATCTCCTTTTTTCAATTGTCTCCTTTGTCCCCCCAATCTAACCTCTGAAGCTGCCGTAACTGTAAAACAATTGTTAGGAAAATAAAAAGTATATATACAACTAAACCAAGTGTTTATCAATTAAATTTAACTTAATTGTTACTACGACTAATTTTCAAGTATTTACATGAGTCCACTAAAGAATTGAAACAAACCGAAAACGGTACACATGTATGCAGTATGGCTAATTTATATTTTTGTCACTTTTAAGAAAAACGCCAGAGAAATAGGAAATAAAATAATCCTATACTCTTTATATAAGTTTATTGATATATTCAATTTTTATTAAAATGTAAGACCAACGCGCGCACTTTGACGTGTAAGAACACCCAAAAACTAATTAACCCTCGATTTTTTTCAGCAATTAGACTGAATATATAAATTGAAAAAGATTTCACTTACCGTAGTAAGGTCTTCCTTATTAAGACCCCCCAGGGTTAGGAATCGCAGTCCCGGAAAGACCCTTGTCTCCCTTAGACAGTGTAATAATCTTATCAGGTTATGTTGGCCATATTGGATCTACCTTACAAATCGTTTCCTTTTCCTTTGCAACGGGAAAGGTGTGTAATCAAACTGGTGTGACGCGAAAAAAGACTAAACACAGTGTTGCAAAGTAGAAATAAAAATTTATATGAACGGCTGAAATTCATAAACCATTAAGCCTACTTGTTAGTCATAACTTATTTATGCGATATTAAGTGATCTACACACGAAATGATCGTGTGTAGGGACAAAATGTTGCGAGTTCATACCGAAAGTGTGAACTGACGGAATGATGAAATCGCATCAAGCGGTGTTTCACTTCGGAATGGCATCAGGTAGAAGTGAGCGTGTCTAGGAGTCAGCTCAGTTCAGTCTATTCAGTCCTTCACACTGAGGAACTAGTGACAGCAGTTTTAAATAAATTTCGTTATCTATCCTTAAATAATTGTGCCAGTTTTTAGGATGTTGCTTTAGCTCCGTCAAAACATTTATGTGTGAATATTTTACTTGTTTTGAAAGCCAATCTTTAACCCACAGTTTTCGTTTATTCTTAATTTCTACAAGCCGGTGTACAGGCTACAGCACCCAGAATAGCAATTCCTCTTCCGTTGACATGGTACACTACAAAAACCAGCTTTCGGCACAACACACAATTGCGACTACACGGCGAGTGCGTTCCAACAGAAGACGAACGGAGGTAGACTGACGGCATAGATTTAATTACATGACTAGTTTCAAACAACAATTATGTCATAATGAGTTCAGTTGTTATATTTTCAGTAACAGAAATGTGATACTCATTCATTAAAAACCAATTATAAGTACTGGTCAAAAGTAATCAAACGCATTCGCAGTTTCGTGCGTGCGTGTAGTGGTCGTATTTGCGTACACCGCGTTACGTATTCAGTGTTAACATTGATTTTCAGCAGTTCATCACAGTACCAGGGGCTGTTAATGTTTAATTGAGCGACCTCACCTCGCACTGTTGTCCGTCTGCACGGTTGATCTGCAGTGCGCGTTTGGATTGATTTCTCATTCCGAGAGCGGCGTCAGGGGTGCCCTCGACCGCACTGATTGTTTTGTAAGTGAAGAGGAAGGGACACGTACGATGGAAATTCGATTTCCCTTCTGGTCGTGGCAGGGATAATTGTGCTCTAATTGTACTCACCCGTACAAGTGTGTGGAGCAATTAAAATGATAATCAAAATCGTTATTGCCTCTTAGTCATGAATTTTGGATTCCCGATGGCACATAAGCATACGTTACGTGATTTGGAACTAGCATTGAATTACTATTGAATAATAAACTTTTACAAAATACTGATCAAGATCCAATATATGAGCCGTTTAAAAAATGTTTTCAAAATGCGCCGTGAGTACTGTTCTGTATTGTTCCATATTGCTGTAACGGTTATCAAGTGACCGAATTGTGATTACCATAGAATGTTAAATTGTCAAATGTAGGAGGGTAATCAAGGAAATTTTTCTATCCCTGCTGATCAGGTCATGGCATCTCTGGATTGCTTTATTGTGAATTATATCTTTACAGTGTCTGTTAATTGGAAATATTGTTTTATTATTATTATCGGTTGGAAATTATGTTTTAAAAGTTAATTTAAAACAAGTCCACCTTTGCCCGTTTGCGCCAAGGAAGAAGTGCAAAAAGTGATTCGTTTTCTATACTCAGAGAGGTTGAAACCTACAGGGATACTTCGTACACTCCAGTAGCAATGTGGGAAAAGCTGATTGATTGATAGCAAAATGTACGAGTGGATTGATCACTTTAAAAGTAGCCGGATATTTTTTTTTTGTCATCGACGGAAAGGCCGGTCTTCCGTCTTCGAAGGCCTTTTTGGTCTACGAAGAACAATGGGTCTATCGAAGCGATTGAAGAATGTTTCCTGCCAATCGGAAAATTAAATTTGTTGAAGCTGAAATGAATTAAATATAAACCATTGTTTAACATTCCAAATCATCCAAAAGACGAGGTAAATTTTCAAAATGTGTTAAGTTTTGCTTCACGACAATGCACGGCCTGAATACGGACTACAAAACAAGCCTTTCCTTCAAGATCTTGGATTTGAAGATGCTAAACTACCTGTGATACAGCACTGACTTATATTCAAACGATTTTTTTTCTTTCGTATAGAGAGGTCATAAAAACCGTGCGAAGTTGGCTGCACATGAGACTGTTCCTTCCAGGAAGGAATAGAGGAATTCAGAAGCCCGTTAAGAAGTGGACTAAGTGCATAAAAATGAGAAGAGGTTAGGTGGAAAAACAACACAAGTTTTCGTTATGGAAGTGGGATTAAAAATTATGATTTTTAAAATTCCCCTTTACTTTTTAACTTACTCTTGTACTTCTTTCGTACGGCGATATTATGCCTTTTTCAAGTACCCCATCTCTCAATCAGACCCTGTACCTTTGCGATATTAAACAAAAATTAATATAAGGCAGATATAGTATTCTAGAAGTACTTTCAAACGTCATCTGAAACTTCGATAATTTCGTCGTGACTTTTGTCTTCTCGTGTCTTTTGCCCAATATTGATAATGCGGCCTAGATAATTAAACTCAGGGACTTGTTACAAAACTGTTCCCTCAAGAACAAATTTTGATGTGACTGGATACTTTCCAGATGTAGCCTTGGTTTTTGTTTTCTCCTTTGATATTTTTAAACTGTATTGATGTGATGTAATTTGTATGTTTAAATTTTAAAAGCGAGAGTTGCCATCAGTAGGCCTAATTTAATTTTTTTTTAAGAGACTTTCGGCTACACTAGGAATGGGTAGTCAATAGCCAACAGGCCAATAATTCTCGAACAACAAACAACATAAAGACTAGCCGATTTATCGATCCGGTAGTGGATGTGAACTACAACAACTCTAAAACATACATACAGGTAAGTAAAGTAATTGAATTATATTTAAGATTCTAGTAGTTCAGTGAATAAGTCGCCCACGCACGTTGAAATCCAGAAACACACACACACACACACACACACACACACACACACACACACACACACACACACACACACACACACACACACACACACACAACTACAAAGCACACAGAAACGAAACCTGCAGAGCGAGACACTTGAAACTTGAAATCCACACAAAAGTATACAACGATTTGGATCTCTAAACGGTTGATCTGGATTAGCCTGAAAGAATGTAAACTCTTTTATTACTTGTGACTCATAAATTTATTTGGACTGAGAAGTCTCACCGTGGAATGTCAGACAGTTTTTTTGGCAACGAATGTTTTGACGCCGTGTTATTTGAGTAGTCGAACACATCTACAGGCGTCGTTGTCTGTCTGTCTGTCTGTCTGTCTGTCTGTCTCCGTGCCATCGATCCTCAAGCGAAACAAAACGCACGCTCACTCTCTCACACACACACACACACAGAAGGGTAAAGGGTGGTAGGCTCGGTAGTTGTTGTATCGGCGCGCTGAGCGAAAGAAATTGTGATTCGCATTCCGCTGGGACTGTTACGTCAAAGGAAAAGAACAAAGCCTAAAACATCGATGTCGCGGCGAAGAGGAATTCTTATAAATGTGTTGTTGCGTCGAGAGACAAACCAGCGTCGTCGTCGTTTTTTGTTAACGTCAGCGGCGCGCGTTTTTCCGCCAGACAAGACGTTTAACTTGGTTTCTTAATTAAATCGGGCAAGCTGTGACGAACACCGCTCGCTTTTGTGTTCGAAAACAAACAGTCGTTGCAGATATGGACTTGCGCGAACGAGAGCTGTGTACGTGATTAGACCGTTGAAACTGCAGAGAATATGTTTTGTCTTAACGAGACGTGACACCCGGATATCTCGCGTTAATGATGCTACGTTGTAGCATTCGGAATATGTTAGTAACTTATAGAACATTACTCGTACATCGGTTCCGTTACAGCTCTCTGTGTAGCAATAAAAACTTGTATCCTACAATGAAAATTTGTTATCTAGTAATGTAAATTACTGCCGATTGAGTATCGTGTCACGGACAAAACGACGCTAAATTCGATGGCATTTTGTTCGATTGAAAGCGCTTGTCGGCGCACTTGATGAAGCTGTGGATTGCGATTTGTTCGTAGATAAAACTTTACGTTCCAATAATACAAGATTTTTACTTTTGGTAGCAAAAATAAGAATAGAGAATACACGAATATGTACTGTAAAGTTTTATATAGAGATAGACAGCAGAGAGTTTTAACACCCAGTCAGCACCTGCTTTGCCGTCTCGGCTGGGCTGAAACTCAGAGCATGGGAAACCGCGAGTGTGCAAGTAGCTAATTGCACATTCGCCGTGTAGTGGTAACCCATCGTTACAGACGACTCGGTCTCCGGGCAATCGAGCCTATCGACCACACCTGCGCTTCTCCAAGCTCCTGGGGGCGATGCCTTACTTAAGGGGGGGGGGGCACGAAGTCGCGGCTCAGGCCTGGTGACCGGCTAGAACAATACCTTGGATTATCTGGCCCATGTCGTGCACGCCCATCGTGTATTCGTGGACCGCTCCTTAAGACCTTGCGCCAAGCGAACGACCGAGCTCCACTGTATGAAACTGGCGTTCATCAGGCTCTGGCCTGGATAACGCATACAAACCAGGCGCATACATAACAATTGATTTAGATATTTTTGAACTTTGGCTTTTTTTACTTGTACGTATTTAATTCTTCTAACTTCTTTTAGTATTACATCTTTTTATGATCGTGTTGGTCCGTATTTTCATTGGTCTCCCCTACATTTATGCCATTCTGCTCTTGTTTCTTCGATGCGCTTACTGGCATCACACCTATTTAGATGACCAGACCACCTAGGTTGTCTTTCTATTCTTTTTTTTTAATAATTAAGTCAACTTCCACCTCTCACCGCTTTTTATATGTTCTTTTTCTTATTTACTTTCTTCTGATTATATCTGCAAACTGCTCTTATGTATATACGTGTAAGTCGATTTCAGTTTGTTTTTAATTGAGGGTAGAGAGTATGTAGTCTTGACTCGTGAAAAAAAGGTCGAAGAACTGTTTCCTACACTCTAATTTTTGCATTTATATTTATTTCGATATTTCTTACAAACGTAAATAAACTAATATACATAGCTGTTGCGCGCGCGCGTGTGTGGCGTGGACTAGTGACGCTGTGTGGGAGTGAAAAGATATATGTGCACAATCTTTTACGGCGAATAACTCGGTCGCGGCGATCTTGAAACCGTCGACTCGGGATGTATTCAAGAGCCCTTCACCTTGCCGAGCTCAAGCGTAGGAGGCATACGCACGTACGTAAGTGCGCTCCGTCGTGTCTACCTGCGTATTTACGCACTCTGTGACGAGAGTTTAAGAGCTGTAACGAGAGGGGAAGACGCTGCGGCTGAGTTGAAGGGAGGCGCACTTGAAAAGAAATTTTAGGAAGGGTACAAACCCAAGAGCCTACGCCGAGGGCGTCTAATTACTTATTAATTCGTGCCCTTGAATTTTTACCTCTGTTCAAGTTAATAAGGCGTATTTCTCGTCAGCGAAACGGAGATTCGGTATTAAGCTATACAAAATGCTCTCAGTTTCTGCGCGGCTTGTCGCCAAGTTTTCACGGCTCTCGTTGTAACTTAAGTTATGAGCTATAAATTTTTGAATGCCAGTTTTTTAAGTTACATTTATTTCTGTTTCTATTTTTATTTGTTTCTGAAACTATGATCGTCGAGCGTATCATTGAATATAACGACTCCCTCAGTAGACTATGTGTAATTCAATAAAGAAGAACCGTAGCAATAAAATCAGGATAGCAAGAAAACTCTGAGAAATGGCCAGTTTAACTACCAGTTCTACCGCTAACTCCTACTCCTATGCGTTCACGAAGACATGAGTCGCGTGAGCTCTGGCCAATGCGTGGCGACGGGTGTGCGTCATGTATCGGACAGGAAGAGGGTGTACGGCGAGTTTCTGGGGTCGCAAAACGAGAAGACTTCGGCTAAGAGAGACAGCTCAGAAAGAAAAACAGGCAGGACAAAAGGCCTTAAAATGACAGCCGCATTACTTGTCAGTGTCATCACTTCCTCTCAGTTCTCATAGAAGTCTGGAGATAGGACGGACACACGATAAAGAATATATAAAACTAAAGGAAGACTAAACATAAGTAGGTCTAGAAAAGGTAACGGACAACAATATCTAAAACGTGAAATGGAGATGTTGATGAAGAGAACCGTACAAACAAAGAGCGTCTATATGACCTGTATACACTAATCACTTTCGGAAGACACAGATGGCTGAAAATATTATTTTATAAACTTTACGAGTCATATTTGTATAACTATTTGCTGCTTCTCTTGTTCACATTATTTTGGTCATCAGTAAGCCTACATCGTATTGTGTTTTATTCGACTCGACTTACTCAATTATCGATCGCTTTGTAGCTCTGTCAATTTCTCTTATATTTATTAAAATGATCTTTTCCATATTTTGTCAAGGATGCAGCGCACATTTAACGAAGGTTTGTGGAACGTACAGTCAGCGATTCTTCTTCCACGAACCGTTACGTGTATTCTATTCAAATTGAGTGAATTGTAGAGATCGAAAGCGGAAAAAAGAAACAAATGATCCATGACTGGCTTGGCTGCGACTTCTGTGAGTGATGAACGACCGTTGTCCGCCCCTTCTGGGACTGTAAAGGGAAACTCAATATTTCACCCTGCCAAAGCGATGCAGTTTAAATTAAAAACAAACTATCTCTGTTTATAGGGTGACAGAGAGAGGGGGGAGTGTATATGTGTATACATTCCCTAACTTCTCCACTGTACAATTCCCAGTTGCAAAGAATCGTACTCTTCAAGGGCAACGTCCTGTGGGTGAGGAAACACCACAGAATTTGGCGCCACACCCACAAAACACTACAGAATCTGGCGTGTTAACAAACTGTTTATAATGGTGTAACGTAATTTTGTTGTTTTGCTAAGTATAGACCGTTTCGAAAAGTCTGGAAGAAATTCAGACAGAAGAAATAGTTAACTAACACCGTCTGTTCCTTGTTATAGTGAATCGTTGTCGAAATTATTTTCTTTATTTTGTCTGTCCTGACAGACGAGGTTTTGGCCTCACGGTTGTTTGTTTCTAATAATTTTTAGCCAATTGATATAGAATTATTATACTATATTGCATTCACGTTTACTAAATGAAAAATAAGGTAAACGAATAAGAAATGAAGACAAGTTTTTAGACGTTATTAAAGGAAACGGTTGGTTTTGGCATGAAGACGTTCAACAGATCAGCGAGACCAGACTAACACTTTGGGAAAATAAACAGTGAATATCGAAAAACGTATGGAAATCTATGAACACAAGAGACAACGAGAACGGAAGTGGTGTAAAAGATTGATGGATAGCTATCAGAAAATGTGTAAAAACCAACAGTTTTAAAGTATGTTGGATGTTAGTGTTAGTTGTTTATAAGGAACGGGAAGACAACAGCTGTAGGAACACATAGACATGCTGTATCCCGTTTTACGTATAATTTAGAAACAATGAAGAGGGTCTTAGATAAAACGGAAGTGAGTCAGTTCGAAAACACGTAATGTGAAATCGTTTCAGAATGGCAGTGCTGTGGCGTCTATGTAATCGGTGTTGTCGGCGGTAACATTACAGGAACTGAAAGAAAATAAAATTAATTATATCAGAGATTAAATATTTTAGTTATTGAATAATTTGAATTGCGAACAGTATTAGTAAGAAATCTGGAACAAAAGCATAGCACTGTTTTCGAACTGTTGGGCACTTACACCGTCATTTTAATGTTGTGTTGCCGACTCAGACGTCGGCAACGTTTTGCTGCGCATGGTCATTGACCTCGTAGTACTTGTCACTGTACATACTACAGCGGAGGGGACACATTAATTCTTCCAATGTGTTGCCGCTGAATAAACCGGCAAAACGCTCTGTTAGCAGCTTTGTTCGTTTTCAGAACCAACGGGTACCGGTTACTACGCACCTGTTTCTGTTTTGTTCTTTTAGTTGTGTATTTCTCTGTTTTTCTGTATTATGTTCGACTTGATTATTTGTGAAGTATAATGGAGTCATGTTCCATTAAACCAGGAACCTCTTCTTCTGCTAGATAGAAAATACAATAAAAATTTATTTTGCTCTAAATAGAATACTAAAAGAATATTTGATACTAGGAAAAATTCGCATTAATTTTTAGCCTAAGTTTTATACCTAACTCAACCGGCAACAGCTGTTACAGTATATACTCGCGCTACGCCACTGCAGAATGCTTATCTTCGTGATGCTCTGGCGGTGGTTGAAGATAAGATACATTTACGTCTCTTGAAACTGTACACGCGGCTGTGAAACACGTTTTCACCGGAGAGGGCGAATATTGACAGATCTCGAACGTACAAATTTTAATTTGTATGTTTATTATAACTTTAGTGTAGTTGAGTTCATTCTGTGCTGTTGATCGGCCGCCCCAGTTTCGCTGAAGTTCGTCGAGTCTTCTGTCCTGTTACAGATTAATCTCACTCCGTTGAAACTAATTTTAATTGATTTCTCAGATGCACAGCTCTTCCAGTTTGATCATTTTCGCTCGGAGTAGTTTGCACCCGCATATTCGCTAGTTTTGTATCATTTTGTTTAGTTTATTTTATATCAGTAAGCTAAATTTTCTTTAATTAAAAAAAGATTCCTCTTAATTTTCCTCTTTTATCTTCTCTTAATTCAATCTTCTTTTTCTTTTCTTTCTCCTCCTCCTCCTCCTCCTCCTCCTCCTCCTCTTCATTTCCGTCCTCTTCTTTTTCTATAAAAATATTCCTGACTATTTGCTTCATTATCAGTAACATTTTCTAAACTGTATTTAATGTTATACACGGTTCGCCTACTCATGGTTCTCTTGTCGGTCTTGAAACGTGGTAAAGACCCCACTTCGTGTAGTGAGACCCTGTTATACGTCACCTCTTACTATGAGACGATTAGTTAAGATAAGACGTCGATACCAGAGAAATATGCAAAATACAGACAGAGGCGCGCCAGTAGTGTCCGGCGCCTGTGTTCAGAACTTTAGTTGGCGCCCGTATACCTCCTCCCCCACAATAAAAAATCACTTATAAATACATATCGGTGAGTACAAATGAAATACAAAATATATTAATTATAAATTTATTGCACAAAAACCAGAATTACAAAATGATTTATAAAAACAATAAACATTCATGAAGGGTACAAAAACAAAAACAACAAAGATAATTAGGAAGAAAATAAAACAATTTATGTTATTTGCCCAAAAAATAATTTGCCATTTGCACCTTATACAGTTTTTCTTAGATTAACAGATAAACTTATAGTTTTATAAAAACAAAAATATTCCTTATTTTGTTGTACACAATTAAACTTATTATATACTAGTTGACAAGAAAATCACTTTGACATTTATACTTTGTGTAGATGTTATATAAATAAGAAACAGATAAACTTACAAGTATATAAAATAGGAATATATTACAAACATTATTTGGTAAAGAAATAGATAAGTATAAACATTTAAACATAAAGAAAAATTTAGTTTAGTGAATTGAACTTTTCTAGCTGTCATTAATGACAATTTTCTAATAATATCGTGTATATTAAGTTGATATCGTGTATGCACAATGCTAGTCCCGTTAGTTATAGCCATAGGCATACGAAACCGTTCCGAGCACTTCTCCAATTTAAAATGACGTGAGACTTAACACGTCAGGAGCACCATACAGTCATAAACATTTGGCGAGAATACCCATCCAGAGCACCGGAAAGGTTAATACAATTAACTTAGTAAGTAATAATATTTTTCAAATATTTTCTCCTCGCCTGAATTTTCTCCTCGCTTACGGGTCAGCATCAAGAATAAACATCCCGGGAAGCTCACAAATGGTGTCATTCTTCTGCATGATAATGCTCGACCCCATGTAGCCCAGACGATTCAAGATCTGCTTGGTCGTATGAAGTGGGAAGTCTTACAACATCCACCTTACAGTCCCGACTTGTCCCCGTGCGATTATCATGTTTTTGGTCCATTAAAGAAATCACTAAAAGGACGGCGGTTCAAATCGGATGCTGAGGTAGAGTTTGCTGTTAGCGAATGGTTCAACAAACAGGCAACAGTGGGACTATAAAGTATAAACGAAAGTGTCGTTTCGTTTTTCTGGCGTTTACTGCTTTTTTTTTTTTTTTTACGTGAATATGAAAATATTTAAATTGAATATATTTAAATTTCGTATGGGCGCCAGAGATTATGTGATCTCAGGGGTTTTCTGAATGAAAACAGTAATTTGGATACTAATAACATATATATTTAATTATCTCTGAAATGCAAATATTGACAAATACATTTATCGTTTAACTATATTGTCGAATATACAATACGTTACTAAATAATACTTCATAATCAGAATTATATATCTTTTAATTTCTCTATGTTTCCTAATCAAAATTATTCAAATAATGTCATCTGATAGAGTAAAGTTAATACATACATAAATATAAATCAATTATTATTTAAATAGGAACAGTTGCATATATCTATATTAATCAGATATGCCTAATTTGTTACACCTCTCATTAATCATCAGTATCAATAAACACCATTAGCATCTACACATGTTTAAGTTATTTATAAGTACGTATCATTATTAACCATAATCAAATTGACTCTACTACAAATGAACTTTCAACTTTGAATTACACTAACATACTAATTCTTTCTAAGTCATAAAGTAACTCAAAATAGCATCCATTTACTCGTAAGGTTCTTTAAGAAATGAGACAGGAGTTTGGAAGTATATAGACGATCTACGACATTGTAAATATGTATTATATAGATATATATAAAATGTTAGATTGTACTTGCTCACGGTTTGTCCACATCAGGAATCCTTTTATCAGCGTGGTTAATTAACACTCACTAACACATACTCTGCTTTTCATTGAACACACTTCACTAATGTAGGTATTACCCGTATTTCGTTGTATTTCCGCACACGAACTGCCGCGCACAGGAAAAAGTATACTGGTTGATTTCATATCACCAATCAATATAAACTTCTTCTTTCTTCATGTTCGAACTGATTTAAAGTCATCACTCGCGTTGAAGATTATTTTCTTAATTACACTCCGCTTACCATTATACTTCTCAAGAATAGTTATGGAATTAACTACCCTTCTATTACTATTAAAATTTCGCGTACTATTAAATGATACTCTAAGACGATAGATGTTTTAAGCAACAAAACTGATTGTAAAGAGAACAATCTGTAAGAAAATTGACTTGTAAGAAAGCTGAATTGTAAGAGAGCTGATTTGAAAAAAGAACGCCATCGAGCGCGTTGGACTAATATTTATAATAGTTGCCCTCTCTAGCTTTCCTCTAGTTCTACTCAAAATTCCCTGATAGGCTTAGAGCTTAGTTCCGGGCCGGGAACTTTGAATTTGCCCACTCATGTGTCTTAAAAATTTGGCGCTTACTGGTTACGCTTTTTATGATTGGCTGTTCACATAGAAAACGCGCTGAATTTAGCACGTGTTGATTTCACCCCAACCGACGCTGCTTTCACCCGCTAAACAAGTTTTTTATGAGTGTTCATCTTTGGTACTCTCAAGGCCAATATTTGTCAAAACTAACGGTACATGACACTAAAGTCGTTTTTAGCAAACAATGAGTTTCCGTTACTTTATGACTTCGAAAGTTAACAAATATGTCCCATAGCCGACAGTCTGTCGCCGCTGCTACATATTATAGAAAATTTTTATCTGAGGCATTTCTTTGTCTCAACATTAAACTCCATCTAACGAAATATTTATACTTACAATTAACTATATAAACACTTAATAATATCTAATATACATTAGTGTCATCACATCAATCACTATAAAATTTTATCATTATAGGACTCATGCCTTAATGTTAATGGAGACTTCTTTTAAAATCGTTGAATAAAAAATGCTTTACAGCCTCTAAACGTGTTTGTATTGAACAGTCCTCGTATATTTTAAAAATTAAACCTGGGGTTTACTTTGAAAATAGAAAATACTTTTGGAAATAATTTTTGTTGTGTTCATGAGCATGATAGTTTTCTTACGAATGATCTGTAACACATTAAACATGTCGGACTTTTTAATTACTTTTATGTACAAAAATTACCGTGTTTGTCCGGTTTGTACAAGTTTCGTGTCCTAGTTTGTGAATCCTGCGAGGTTATTTTAACACATGGCAACCGTAACTAAAGCTCATTATTATTATTTTGTTGTAATGTATAATACACACATCAAGCGCTTGTAAAACTGACAAATGTATTTGCACGACAAAATATAACAATTAGCTGGGACAACTCACTATAGAAATCTGATCCCTTATCACTACTGCCTTTGTGTAAATTAATATAATCGCTAAAATGTCTCTAATAAAATGGTTTAAGGCCAAACGCTCGAGACGTTCTAGATTTGCTGACGGGAAAGACTGGATTTCTTTTGTTAAAAACTGCTTTGGATTAAAGATGTGCAACGACAAAGTTTAATGTGAAGAAAGGAATTTAATTACGTTCAGCTGGATTGTTATGTAAAGAATGTTGTCATTACGTTTTATGACAGCTGGGTTTATGAACAAGTCTTGTCTTATCGCGTTTTCATTACGAGATGTATAAAACGATGATATACAAACAATGATATAGAACTAGAGGCGGCAACCCGCGACATCGCTTGTCTAACATATTTTGTAAGACTGTACAGTAAAAACGCTAAATTCTATGTTGTCGATTGTGTTATCGATCGTTGTCTTTAATTCGTTGCAAGAAAAAAAAGAATTAAAACGACACTACAATAAATGAATGTTGGAGCTGGTTTTACCGATGTTCCGATCGATTCGGAGTGTGTAGTGCACTAATTAATGTTTAGTTTCTTGATATACAGGCTTTTTGATGAGCAAATCAATTTAGTAGCAGTGAGAGTGGAACATACACATCATCATCCGTCAAGCATTAGACCCATGGGCTGTTGCGCCCTTACACCACAATTCCGCTACAGCACGACATGACGAAATTAATTCCGTGAAAAACCAAGTTCTCTTCCGTTAAGTTATCCCCGCCGTCAAAGTGAAAAATCCCCAGTTTATTAACAACTTTAATCCAAATCAGATTTATAAATACGATTACAAATATAAGACAATTTTTACAACACTCCACCACGTGGACTGTTCACACACGGTAGTAACAAACACTAAAGTCATTAAGATTACTGAACCGCAGATAGAAACAAATACATATTAGATTTCGCACAGTTAGGTCGGTATGAAAACGGGTTGTCACATGACGAAACGAGCGTGCAAGGCTGTCACTGTCTCTATGGCTGTATCAGAGTATAACCAACGTCGTATCTGACGTAGACTGACTCTTGTCAGTTCGACTCTTGCATAAGGTGTCATTTACAGCTTTAAGCATCACATTGTTATTTGTTGAGTCGACACGTTCCATCACGCGACATCAACTTTACGCTCGACATTTCTAGTTGGTTCTGTTCAGTTTTATGCGTAGCCCTGGTGACACACATTCGGGAACACACACACACACACACACAAACTCATCCACCTATCCAGGAACAACTAGGGATATTCGGTATGAAAAAACTATTTTTGTTAGTCGTGGGTAGCGTCTGCCCGTTCGTACTATGGTCAAACACTCAGATTCGGCATTAACCACAATTCAAAATCATGTCAATTCTCCCGCACATGTTTATGCAACGATTTCACCTTGTCTATATTATTGGAATCGCGAACTGAAAGTGATCAACTTTTTTTTCTCTTTTTTTTTCTCAAAAACTTCCTGCATTTGTTAAAAAATGTCACGCATAATTGAGCGTTCTACTGTTTTGTCTCATTTACAACTAGTAAACAATGTTTAAGTCAAATGTAGAATAAAAGCTTAATTATTATCACATCACTAGGTCTGCATATATATCTTAATGTAGGCCTACGCATTAACTATAATGTTAGAGGACTGTGTGAATTTCTCCTCCTCCTCCTCCTCCTTCTTCTTCTTCTTCTTCTTCTTCTTCTTCTTCTTCTTCTTCTTCTTCTTCTTCTTCTTCTTCTTCTTCCTCTTCTTCCGACCATTAGTACCAGTGTTTCATCTTTCTTTTACATTAGATTAATTTATAATATAATATAATATTTACATTATATAAAAGAATTACAATTACTTTTATATCGTAATTCAGAATACGTTTGTGTCGCTTTAACTTGTCGTTATTTTGTTTATTCCATGCAAGTTCCGTATGTCATCATTTCTTAGCTGGTCACTCCGCCATACTCCCAGGGCTGATCTAAATAACCTCCTTTCACTTTCGTTTATTCTTGTGGGGGACTTTATATTCGGCATCCAGGTTTCATTACCGTAATGTCCACATTGTCATCGTTTTATAAATTTCAAAAGAGACGCGTCTGACCTTTCCCTTCAACCTTCCTCTTATACTCGCAGTTGTGACAATAGCTCCGTTCTGTAATTCGGATAATTGAAGAAAGATGTCACATATTTTACAAGGATATTATGTAGGTTAAATATAAGAGAGTGGTAGTTGTATATGAAATCATACACAGGATCCCAAAAAGAGAGTAAACATCAAAACGCCTATTATCTGCCGTCCGAGAATAACAAGAAAGAATTTGAGACGCCTTTACAAGACAGGAACAACAATCGTATCAATTCGAGTTACAGTTGTGTGAAATTATGAAGAAAAACTCGGCGGGAAACAGTGAATTGATTAGTGGAGAAAAAAGCGAAATTACACGATTTGATTAACTGAGAAATGAAGAAATTTGAGCAAGAGATGGAAATGAAATACTTAGCATGAAAAGTGTAACTGTAGCGAACAGCAAAATGAAAAGTGGATGACCGAAATTTTCGTGTGGAGATTAAAAGAAGAGGGTGATTGAGAACTATGAATTAAATGGAAAGTAGAATGCCATATTCTTCACTTTTCATCGTTAGCAAAATAACCTGATGCTTATTTTGTAAATGTAACAAAATTGTTAAAAATGTAACTCAAAGTTCAGTCACACTAAGCAGTTTGCTTAAGGTAAACGAAGTTATAAAACAGAACTAATGAGATAATGAAAAACTGTACAAAAAGAAACTTAATAGAATTTTGTTTGCTGTGAATGTTGTATGGTGAATAATTTATTACGGGTTCATCAGAGTTTTCTGTTCGGACAAGTGTTTGCCTGACTAAACGTCCTTTTGCAGTTTCCATTTAGACTAGTCAGTCGTGTTGATTATTTAATCCCATCCATTTGTTCGTTTGCTACTTCACGACTATTTTCAGCTGAGACTCCCCTAGAGAATCTGACTATTCACGTCGTCTAATTTATTTCAAATGGGGATATAAATAACTATGGAATTATCATATCCGTCTTGCATTCAGAATTGTACAGAACAAAAACGAAATGATTAAAATTCACGGCTCGTAGATTTATTTTTATACGATTCCGCCGTATCCGTCTGTGTTCGCGATATTGTATATAAATCCGAACGATATTATTTCAGAGGCTAGTGGCAATTTTTTCGGCGAACACAGAAGTATTATTCTTTGTGAATAAGCTTCTGAAAGAAAAGAAAGAAGCCATAATTAATACTGCATCGGTCGCAGGGCTGATGGCGACAATATATTATAGTGTCAAAGCTTTGTATTGTTATTAAAAGCCGGGGCAGAGCAGCCACCTGAGAACGAAGTGAAAGGCTTTGCCGTTAATGAGATAAAGTTTGATTTATTCTGCCACTGCCTTCTACTGCTTCAAATAAATCAAACATTTTTTCATTCCTTTTCTTCATAATATTATAACATAATAGTGAGCGATTCGTCCGCCCGGAGAATATATTTCTATCCAGTTCAGAGGACGAGAACAATAGGAGAATTGAGCGTAGAATAAATGGTAAATTACGTTATTCGTTTTGATTTCTTCTATTAATTGTTATTCTATTGCAAATACCATCTGAAAAGTGAAGTATTGTGTCAATTCCAGTTCGATAGACGTTGATGCCGACCCCCACAGCTGTATGCCGTAGGTCCAGATTGGTTTGAATGCCACTTTGTAGAGTAGTAATTTGTTGCTAAGGGACAGAGTTGATTTACGTCCAATCAGCCAATAGTATTTGCTGAGTGTATGGCCAAGTTGTTTTATTTTGTTGAAAATATGCGTCATCCATGTCAAGCCTTTATCCAAATGAATTCCCAGATATTTAACATTGTCCGCTTGTGGTAGGTAATGGCCATTAAAAGAGACTTGAGGTGACGCTCCTCTGCACTTAGTGAAAGTGACATGGACAGATTTTGTTTCATTGATCAGGATGCGCCATGATTTCGTCCAACGTTGAATTTGATCCAAGTGTTGTTGAAGCATTCTCGCAGCAATGCCAGGATCTGCATGACTAGCCAGTATTGCTTTGTCATCGGCAAACGTTGCTGTTCTGGTATAGGGACAAGTGGGAAGATCTGACGTGAAAAGTAGATATAACGTTGGTCCAAGGACGCTTCCTTGTGGAACACCAGCTCCGACAGGGTACAACTGTGTTACTTCTAGTCCATATTTAACCCTAAAGTACCTTTCATGGAGCTACGACTTCAGAATAAGATATAGTGTGTGAGGAAGTACTTTTTTAAGTTTGTAAAGGAGGCCCACATGCCAAACCCTATCGAAGGCCTGGCTTACGTCAAGGAAGGCCGCGGTACAGTAACCCTTTTTTTCAAAAGTATGATTGATGAGTTCAACTACCCGGTGAACTTGTTCTATAGGGCTGTGTCCTTTTTTGAAGCCAAACTGGTGGTCGGGTATCAAGTTTTTTTCCTCAATCACAGTTGTTAGTCTTCGGAGAATAAGTTTTTCTAGAAGTTTACCGAGTATCGGTAACAGGCTAATAGGTCTGTAGGATGTTACATCATTAGGTGGTTTGTCTGGTTTTTGAATAAGGATGACATCTGCCACTTTCCACTGAGGTGGAAAGTATCCAAGACGTAGAATTGCATTGTATATCACTGTAAGTAGTACTATTCCTTTCTCGGTAATTCTTTAATAAGATGCCCGGTGATAAGGTCATAACCAGGTGATTTTTTGGAATTCAGTTCATTTTTTACCATAAACATCACTTCTTTAACTGTAAGAAAGTTTGGTAGCGGTGACATTTGGTACAGTGCCTGTAAAAAGTTTTCAATTTCAGCGTCATCTACTGAAGAATTTTGAGATGGTAGCGGTTGGAACACTTTTTCCAGGTGAAGTCCGAAGGTGGTGGCTTTTTCATGATCTGTACGAGCCCAGGATCCATCCTCTTTCCGGATTGGTGGAATAGGGTTTTTGGGATGTTTTAGGTTTCTCGTTGCTTGCCAAATAGAGTAGTCTGTTTCAGCAGTATTTGTAAGGTTTTCTAGAAAGTTCTTTAGTGATTCGTTTTTTAACTTTTTAATTAGAGTTTTTAGTTCTCTGGAGGCCTTGTTGTAACGTCTTTTGTCTGAGGGGTATCTGGAATTATACCACTTAGCCGTCTTTTGATTGCTATTTTTTCCCTGACTGCTACTGGACAGCTCTGATTTCTTCTTTTTTGAGGGATTTCTGGTGTAGCTTCCCAAGCGGATTCTTGAATTATACAGTTTAGTGTGTTTACCGCTACCTCTATGTCCATGTTGTTTTTGAGGGGAATCTGTAAGTTTATCTACCGGTCAACGAGTTTTCTGAAGTAATCCCAATCAGTTCTCTTGTTGAAAAGGGTAGCTGGTTTTTTTGTAGCGGCGAAAGTGCTACTAATGGTTGCTATGACCGGGGAGTGATCAGAGGACAGGTCCAGGTTTGATTCTATCGTAAGGTATCCTGAGGCTATCCCTTTTGTTACGAAGAAATCTAGTAAGTCAGGAATTCTCCCTGGATCTGTGGGCCAATACGTTGGTGCAAATGTTGATAAAAAGCCAAGCTGAAGTTCTTGCATAATATGAAATAGTAGTCTGCCTCTGCCAGGTGCAGTCAGACGGGATCCCCACAGTGTATTTTTAGCATTAAAATCGCCTCCTGCCGTAAACCTGTTGCTAAGAGAGTTTAGGAACTCTATAGTTCCCTCCCTGTTTGGGGGGTTGTTGGGCGGACAGTATACAGAGGAGATTGTTAGCGGTCCGTGCCAATCTTCTACGACAATACTTGTGGCCTGAAGATAGTTTTGTTCAAACTTAGGGAGCTCGTTAGTGCTGTATGTGGTTTCTTATTAATATTGCGGTGCCTCCCCTAGGTCTCCTGGCTGCATCAGGGTGAGGGGTGTGGTAAAGTGTAAAGTCCCGAATGTTGAAATATGAGTTGATGGAAAAGTGAGTTTCTGAAACGAGTAGAATATCGATTTTGTTGTGAATTAAGAAAGTCTCTACTTCTTGCCTGTGAGCAGACAAGCCATTTGCATTCCATAACGCTATTTTATAGAGTTGTGCCATTACGTAAATTTTTGTTGTAGGAGTGCCGTTAGTGTATCAATCTTATCGTTGAGTCTTTTTATTTCTGCGGACATGTGGTTGATAGTTTGCTGTTGACTCGTTACTATATTCTGAAGGAAATAGATAAAGTTACTGTTATTATACTCGGTTTGCTGTAGTGGTGTAGATTGTTGTGGAACTTGTGAGTTCGTGCCATGAAGAATCTGCGCGTAAGTTGATACATTGGGTTGTTGCTGAGTGGTGTTAAAAACTGGCAGAGCATTGTCGAGCGGTTGCTGCACATTAGTTGAGTTGCTGAATTGATTGTCTTGAGAGCCTTGATGGATTTGTAGAGTCTGACGGTGTTGTGTCTTTTGTAAAGTTGTGCCATTAGGGGACCGGAATCTTCTTCTATTTAATATTTCCAGGTAAACTCTGCATATTTTGGCATTGGCAGGGTGAGCACCACCACATAGGGCGCATTTAGGGTCTCGTCCATCTCTCTTTTTTTTGTACAGGTTTTATAGTCATGAAGTCATGATTTCCTGCACATTTGTAACAACGATAGGGCCTAGTGCAGTTTTTTTCCAGTGTGACCGTAGCACCAGCATCTAGTACACTGGGGTAATTTGGTTTTCTTTATAGGTTCTTCGAATTGAACGACCGCCATTTAATAGTCGTCTGATTTTGAAGATATCATCATTATTTGCTTTTTTTGTAGGTCGATAAAGAAAAGATTTTTTGGTATGTTTTTTTGGTCTTTCCACACCTGTATGTTTGCAATAGCTACAGCTGTATGACCTTCTTCGTTTAATGCTGCTGCTATGTCTTTTGTATCTGTAGTGTGATGAAGATTACGTAGGACTACTCTAAAATGTTTGTCTTCGTCCAGAGTGTATGTGTGTCGTATAACTTTATTGTCATCAAGAAGTTTCTTAACCAGCTTATAGTTTGCCAGAGAGTTTAGTTGTAGTTTTATCTTGTTTCCTTTCATTACCTGATAATAGTAGTCTTTGTCAGTAATGACCGATTTTAGAATGTCTAATAGAGGCTGCATCTTATCAAAAAAGTGAAGGATGAAGGGTAGATTATTTTCTTTGCTGTTACCAGTGGTAGTTTTTCTATTGGTAAGTTGTTCATCATTGAGACCTATAAGAGGGAGGAATCTGTTTTGCGTGTTAGTCACATTCATCTCAGCTTCACGTGGGATTAGAGGATTGTCATCTGTCCTTTTTCTTTTGTTCTGTCTAACGACTTGGAAATTGTTGGGTCTACAGGATTCTGACTTATCACTATAGACTGATTGTGAGTCGCTACGATCGGGGGAACGATTTTCTGTAATGTTCGTATATGTTTGGCTAGGCTGTACAGGAATATGGTGAGTCGTGGACAGATTTGGAGCGTGTTGCGTTGTATATGGTGTTTGCATAAACGGTTCTGTTTGAATAGGTTGCAAGTTTGGTTGAAGAGGCATATATATATTAGGTGCAGACTGCATTTGCTGTGTTTGAGGAGTTTGCCAAAAGATTGGTTGATGAGTTGTGTGGTTTAATTGCATAGGTTGAATTTGTTGATACGCTGTAGATTGTACAACAGGGTACAATTGCTGTGTTGGTTGTAAGGCTGCATTCATGTTTGACATTGCTAATCAGTTCACCGCTACACTTGACACACACACACACAGACGCACTGACACTCTGAGTATTCAGTGTCTGTTTAATGGTCCGATAATGATAACCAGTATAGTAGTATCTAGAAATATAATTACCACAACAAAAACATCAGATAACAGAGCACACAACATCGACCGCACAGCACGAAATCTCAAGGAGAACTGAAAATAAATTTTACTAACATTATTTTTCCCTACTTAATTTTTCAGATTTCTCCTATATATTGTACCGTTGACTAGTTGAATCATTCTAACTTTTACCCTACATTTATTTCATCTTTGTAGGATATATATAGTTACGTAGAAAATTCATTTACTCCCTCTATCTTAATATTGTTAACAAATATTTTGCTATTAACAGGTTCGTTTCTTTTAAATGTCATTATTTTTAGTTTCTACAACGATGTTTGTAAGTTGTAATCTTTCGTTATTTTATATAATTCACGTACTGCTTTCTGAAGAGAGCATTCGCTGTCTGCAATTATAAGAGTATAAGAGTATAACCAACGTCGTATCTGACGTAGAAAGATTCTTGTCAGTTCGACTCTTGCAGGTGTCATTTACAGCTTTAAGCATCACAATTTGTTGAGTCGACACGTTCCATCACGCGACATCAACTTTACGCTCGACATTTCTAGTTGGTTCTGTTCAGTTTTATGCGTAGCCCTGGTGACACGCTTTCGGGAACACACACACACACAAACTCATCCACCTATCCAGGAACAACTAGGGATACTCGGTATGAAAAAACTATTTTTTTTAGTCGGGGGTAGCGTCTGCCCGTTCGTACTATGGTCAAACACTCAGATTCGGCATTTACCACAATTCAAAATCATGTCAATTCTCCCGCACATGTTTATGCAACGATTTCACCTATACCTATATTATTGGAATCGCGAACTGAAAGTGATCAACGTTTTTTTTCCTCAAAAACTTCCTGCGTTTGTTAAAAAAACATGTCACGCATAATTGAGCGTTCTACTGTTTTGTCTCATTTACAACTAGTAAACAATGTTTAAGTCAAATGTAGAATAAAAGCTTAATTATTATCACATCACTAGGTCTGCATATATATCTTAATGTAGGCCTACGCATTAACTATAATGTTAGAGGACTGTGTGAATTTCTCCTCCTCCTCCTCCTCCTCCTCCTCCTCCTCCTCCTCCTCCTCCTCCTCCTCCTCCTCCTTCTTCTTCTTCTTCTTCTTCTTCTTCTTCTTCCTCTTCTTCCGACCATTAGTACCAGTGTTTCATCTTTCTTTTACATTAGATTAATTTATAATATAATATAATATTTACATTATATAAAAGAATTACAATTACTTTTATATCGTGATTCAGAATACGTTTGTGTCGCTTTAATTTGTCGTTATTTTGTTTATTCCATGCAAGTTCCATATGTCATCATTTCTTAGCTGGTCACTCCGCCATACTCCCAGGGCTGATCTAAATAACCTCCTTTCACTTTCGTTTATTCTTGTGGGGGACTTTATATTCGGCATCCAGGTTTCATTACCGTAATGTCCACATTGTCATCGTTTTATAAATTTCAAAAGATACGCGTCTGGCCTTTCCCTTCAACCTTCCTCTTATACTCGCAGTTGTGACAATAGCTCCGTTCTGTAATTCGGATAATTGAAGAAAGATGTCACATATTTTACAAGGATATTATGTAGGTTAAATATAAGAGAGTGGTAGTTGTATATGAAATCATACACAGGATCCCTCAGCAGCATTTTCATCTCAGCTGTCTGGATTTTTAAAATTCTTTTATTGATTTAGTGAGCATTTAGTGAATATCTTCAGTTACTGTGACTAAATCCTGTGAATCAATTTATTGTCCATCTTTCACTGCTATACAATAAACTCGGAATAGTTATAGTTTTATAACGTAAATTTTACTAAATAAATAAATTTTACTAACATTATTTTTCCCTACTTAATTTTTCAGATTTCTCGTATATATTGTACCGTTGACTAGTTGAATCGTTCTAACTTTTACCCTACATTTATTTCATCTTTGTAGGATATATATAGTTACGTAGAAAATTCATTTACTCCCTCTATCTTAATATTGTTAACAAATATTTTGCTATTAACAGGTTCGTTTCTTTTAAATGTCATTATTTTTAGTTTCTACAACGATGTTTGTAAGTTGTAATCTTTCGTTATTTTATATAATTCACGTACTGCTTTCTGAAGAGAGCATTCGCTGTCTGCAATTATTGCTCAGTTATCTGCAACGAGCTATAGTCATTACATATTTTCTACGACTTAAGTTGTCTGTGTAATTTTCTATTTAATTCGTCTACTGCCGTAATACGTCATCTATATAAATTTCAAAAGTCAGGAATAGGGTACACCCTTGTCTTAAACATACATTTACTATTTTTCTTAGATTTTCATTTGCGGCCGTGCCCATTGAATGACAATTTAGTGAACGGTAAATGACAGATTTTCCAAAAATAATTACACAAATAAATAGTGTCAAGAAAACAAGAACGGATTTACCACGTGAACGATATTAATCACCAGCGCTGCACTCCAATGACTGTACATTGACATCCAGTTGTAATTACATGTTCACCGTTTCACGCATTAGCACTAATGAGACGTCACTGCTGTATCAGATTCACGGACATAGTATTCAATGTGTTGATAATTTAGTGTATTTTAGTGCTTTCAAGTACACAAAAACATACTGTTTTAATACGATGCATACACAAACACACGTGTATCGTTTGATTGTAATGCTTGAGTCTGAGGTGGAGAAGCCAAACTCGGATTGCCGAAAACTCGGATCATACGAAATTACACCATCAAGTGTGGTATTAAATTTTATAGAAAACAAAAATGAGTCATTTAAATGTAAATGCACATTATTTTGTCGATAAGTGCAGAATAAAGGATTTAGTTATGCCCTACGACTTACAAACTCAGAAAAGTCTTTTGCTTCAGAGCACTGGAACGTAATCTTGTGGCCGCTTGACGTAATCTTTTTATCGTAAGGCCGGTTACACACACGGCGGATTTTTCCGCGGCGGACAATTGACCGTCGCCGCAGTTCCAAGTCAGTTTGCCGTTGGCGGTAGCTGTGCAACCGCCGACTGCCACTGGAGTCGACGGTAGTTTTACCGTCACCGTCCAAGTAGTGGCATATGTGACTAAATGCACGTTTACACACACAGCGGTTTTTCTACCGTTTAGAGTTGTTTTGTTCGTGTGGTTTCTTCTCCTTTTCATCCGACGACGGAATAACAATAAACCTAGAATTTGCTCTCTGTTCATTTCAAACTACACTATACACTTCAAAGCAATAAATAATTTAAATAACACAGTTAAACTAAGTAAACTGGTTTGATGATGAAACTACACTGCCAACAGTCACCTGACTCGTACGACGGCGACGGAGATTTTACCGCCCTGTGTGTAAACGCTAGATTTCTGTGAGCGGCGACGGTCAATTGTCCGCCACGGAAAAATCCGAGGATGTCAGCTGACGTGGTATTTGACGTCGGTGAACTAGGGAAGCGAGTTTTAACTCGCCCGTTTGGCATTTGTCTGTCTGTCTAGGGTATGTCTCACGATAAGTTTTGAACGTATCTATCGGTTTTCGTGAAATTTGGCACGGGTGTCTATACTTTAACCCTACAGAACTGTACAGTTTTGACACTGTTCCCACAAAAGGGGGGTGAGCAGGAGGCAATAATCTTAGAGGGTCAAATTTTGAAAGTAATCGCAAAAGCCCATGTGGGGTATCCAATTAAAGGGAGTTTTCACCACAGTTTGAATATAATGTTTATTTTTAAAAATTTCAAAATTTTTGGGCGTCAGGGCCCAAAAACTGGGTGGTGAAACTTTTGATAAAATCGCAAAAATTCGTGTGGGGTATCAAATTAAAGAGAATTTTAGGTAACATCTGAATGTAGTGTTAAGTTTTGCAAATTTAAAAATTTTGGGACCCAGGGCCTAAAAAAGGGATCAAAATTTTGAAAAAATTGTGGAAATTCATCAGGTTGTCAGACTGAAAGAAAGTGCTACCCAAATCCGCATGTTTAGTGTTTATTATATGATTGTGTTCTACAATTGTTATACTACTGAAGAACTAGACTAATCGGGATTTTTGAAATTTTCCCATAGGCCAGTAAAAAATCGGTATGGAGAACCATACATGACTTCCATGTTCTAATTAATTATAAAATTATTTTTAATATGTATACTCAGAACGAAACTAAATATATCAGCATGCTTTTGGTAAAAACGGTGAGAAACACAATCAAAATACGAATGGTACATAGTTGTTAATATTTTAAAAATACAGAATTAATTGGATTAAATTATCTTTTATTTAACGAACGCGAAATAAAGCGAATACCGCCCAGGGTTGTAATCTGTGAATTTCTGAAAACAAAAAATTATTTTGTTTACGTATCCGTGGTTACGATATTTTGTTTACATGGAACGATATCAATTGTTAATATTTTATTGAATTTTTTTTAAGTTTTCGGTCGAATAAATTTATAACATCAATACAAAAAAAATACCCCCGCCCCCTTCAACTACCCTTTTCATTTATAGATATTTCATCTGCCTTTCTACAGTGGATTAGTATGACCTTATTTTCAGGATACTTTATCAAAATTAAGTACTTTACTCTAGTTAAATGTAAAACGTTATCGTTCGCCGTAGAAAAAATTCTGCACACAGACACTTTTCGGAAAATGACTTTTTCGTATATTGAGGGTAGTACAATCAGAATCTGCCCTTATCTCGAACACGATTTTTTCGCGAGCACCCTGCTTGCATTTCCTTACGGAACATGGAAGTAAAAATCATCTAATATCAAAATTTATGTAATAATAAATTTACTTCGTTCAAAAGAGTAAGCCAATTCTACAGCTCAGGAATCATACTATAGGTGTAGACCTATACTGCCTGCCTGCAGTATAGGTGTTCCACCACCGCTGTGACTAATCCTGCCTGCTTGTACGGGTTCCGTATCTTGTCCCTCTCTATTTTATCACTTTTTTCTATGGTGTAAATAACTACAGCGTCAATAAATTCAAACCGTTCATCGATGTTAATGCGCTCTTCAACATCGGTTGGGATGCAACGGTCACCCTTTTCGCAACGTGGAAGTTGAGTGCCAAATTTTCGCAAACTTTCTTTTCATTTGTGTTCGCCGCAGTAGGCTCGTCATAGAGCAAAATCTGTACCCACGACTTGGCTAAAGTTACTGCTCAGCAAACCAACAATCTACCTTCTTCACTGTGAGTTGTTTAAAAGCTCCCATAATGCTTCCATTCAAAGCGGATGTGTAAGAAATATTGCAGCAGATGACGTTCATATGTTTTCTTCAAGCGTCCTAGAACGCCCTGATCAACTGGCTGGATCACACTCGCAGTATTAGGTGGAAAGAAATAATATATTCAGCTCGCAATTGTTCGGTCTGAGTGCGAGGACGGGTTTGTCTAATATTAAAATACCTTTGCACAAATAGTTTTGTTTTAAACACTATTTAGGTTTTAATTAAAACTTCAAAAAACCATTATTTTAATATATTACTACTGAAAAGGTTCGGATTAACCACAAGCTGTATTCGTTACTTAATATATAAGAAAGACCACACCTCTTTATGCAATCGTTCCTGTCACAGATTAAACAGGCATCTGCGAAACGTATGATGTGCTAATGATGTTGACGATGAGCAAACACACAGGCAGACACACACGGAGTCTTAATATTAACCTGTAGCGAATCTAGAATGTCATCGTGTGAAATGTAACGTTCATAACAACATCGCAACACTCAGTACAGTGACACAGTAGCCTACAGCTTAAGAATAGGGGGGACTTACCTCCTTACTCACCCGTAAATCGGTATTAACGAAAAACGATAACATCGTCCATAGAGTAAAGACAACACTTGTCACACCACATGATGAGATTTATGAAACAGGGTGTAAAGAACATACAATAAATTTTATGTGTCAGACAAGGAATAGAAAGTAAAGAGGGATTTTGAAGACACACACCCGAGGGGAGAACCTAATACGAGAGAGATTATGTCAGATCACAGAACTAATGAAAAAGGCTACGTTAAGCGTCTTAACATCTGTATAAAAAGAAAAAATGTAATTCTAATTTACTTATTCACCCTATAAATTCTCAACACGAACTGTTCGGTATCAACATTATGACACTACTAAATCACGTATCACAAAAACATCATTATCAAGCGTTACATAAACACACTCTCTCTCTCTCTCTCTCTCTCTATCACACACACACACACACACACACACACACACACACACACACACACACACACACACACACACACACACACAAAGATTTTTAAGGTAATACAAGACATACCGTTGCGCAGAAGGAATTTCGTAGAGATGGGCGTCGCCTCCACCAGACAGGCCTGACCGACCACCCCGAAAGTCCAGTGGACATTGTTACCTGAAGACTTTCCGACCTCTCCCCGCCAAGACTAATGCGTCGGATCGTTCAACGTAGACCTGACACTTCGCGCCAATCATCGACTCGGATGCAGCCGAAGTTCGCTTAAACCCGTACGATGGAAGGAGCTGAAGCCGGGAACTCGTCCGGTTGGGGTTGCCTGCCACACAGCGTAATCTTCTGCCAGCCTGGCATCCGAGATCCCAGCCCTCCGGTAATCCACTTTGTAAGGGTTCACTGTAACGTATTATGCCGGTGACTAACGGGTAGATTGCCTTCACAGCTACTTCTCCAGGATGGAACCAGCTCTATAGTTTCCGTTCGTACGAGACACGCACTTGGCTTCGATGCTGCAATGGGCTGTTACGCCATGATCATAGCCACTCAGCAGCTCCTTACTCCCAGGGGTGCGGCTAAGCGGTTCTTCCCTTGGGGTAGGGATTAATAGCGACGGGCGGAATTAGCAGCTACATTCAGGAAGTATAGCACAACCTTATCAGAGCACATTATGAATTACATTATGAGAAAACTGTGGATAAATTCGGTTTATCGCGGTACTTGTTGAAAGCGTAATACGTATTATATGGTGATGGAGAAATAGAAAGTAGCGTCATCGAAGAAAAGAATTTTAGGAGGCATCCATAAGGAAATGGTGTGAAATTTATGATAAAAATAGAAGTAATGGTGGCAAAAACAACAACAACAACAACAACACAATAATAATAATAATAATGATAATAACGGACACCTGAATATTGTAACTTAACGAGTGTTACTAATTATATTTTTACAGCTCTGTAAATTATTTATTTATTTATGTCAAAATTTTCTTCCTCAGTACTAATCTTCAGCCCCACTGTTGGGCTAGCCAATTTGTAACTCAACGTGTATTAGTTGTGTGTTGTGTTGTGTTACAAAATATATAACTGTGTGTTAGTGTAGAAATAAAAATTGTTTATTAAAAAAAATTTTTAATTAAATTTTTTTTATTAATTAATTAATTAAGAATAATTAATTAATTAAGTTTTGTGGTGTTCCGAAACTTTTATCACTTATTTTCAATGTTTTATAGGCTTTTGGGTATTTGTTAAAAACTCTATCCACTTGTAAGATTGTCTCCAATAGCAATCGATACTTGTTTATTTTCTCTTTGGAGGTTATCTTCCTTCTGGTGATGAGACTCTTGTAGTAAATTCTTATTAAATTAAAGTATTGTGTTAATTGTCTATATTTAGAAATGAAAAACCGTTTAAATATGAAATATATTAATAATTTTATTAACAATTAGGTATTCTGACTCTTGTCGATATGTAAATCGATTCTCAGGGTATCGTTCTGTAATTACAAATTTTTTTTATATAAAGTTTCTTTGAACAGCTATGTTAGGGAAAGTCAGAGAAATAGGGCAAAGATTGAAAAGTATAACATTACAAGGTAAATTCTTAATTATAACAGTACATATATTCGATTTAAAGTATAGAAATAAATAAAGTGGTTGCGAACCGTCCAGCAGGCTGTAGATGGCTGTGTTGATTTGAGTTGTTGGAAATCAGCAATGGCCGCCGTTGAAGTTGGAAATCGTCACCTCGCAGTTTTGGTGTTCAAATAAAGATGTTTTCCTCATGAATTTACGTCCTGGTGTCTGCAAATCTTCCTTCTGGTGTTGGTGTAGTGTCTCTGGTTCGGTTTCGGTGTTGTATTCGGAAAATTGGTGTAGTTATAAGTCAGGTTCACTTTTGTTGGTTAGGCACTTTTTTGGTTAAGTTTTATTACTGTTTCATTTGGTTTAAATGTTATTTCCACTGGTGTTCTGTGCTGTATAAAGTTAGTTCAGTGTTTGTATATGTTGATTTCACTGTGTATGACTTTAAAAATGTTTTTTACCGCAACTCCCGATTTTCACTTTCGACTCAGATTATTATTCGCCATTACGGTATTCGTAACTAGGTTAATACGGTTAAATTGCTCGTGTCAAATGTCCCGTACGATCTTCAATAATTAACGAACTTACTTCCTTCATCTCCGACTAAAACCTTAGCCAAAGCAATATTATTCCTTCCATTGTTCGAATTTTATTTTGCATCCTGTGCATGTAATAAAGTTACATTATATAACTGATTATACTTTGGTTATTCTTCAAATTTATTAGCTAGTTGTTACTTAATTTTATCCTTCAGTTCATTCTGCGTAATTTGATACCAAATAATGCCCTTTTATTAAGTTTTTGATCTAAAATTAATAATTATTCCTTCATTTTGTAATTTCTAATTCCTAAGGTTTAGCTTCCTGTTATTTTCCAAATTCTGCCATTATCAAGTTATATTAATGATTATTAAATCTCATATTGTAATAAAAAGTTTATATTCCCTTGAGTTCTTGCAATTAGATGAATTGGTTAAGTTTTAAAATATTATGTTGGAAAATATGACTCCCCTCTCCAAATTTTGAGTTCTGTCATTTCCATTTTTATCAATAATTCTGGCTATAATTTTACAAAATCTTTCTTAGTTATATTTCTAATTACATGGCTTTGTTTCTGATTTACATTATCTAAATCCCTTCAGTTTAAATGTATTTAAGTACTTAGTTTCTCAGTTTTGATGATGTTTAGTTTTTATCATTTTGCCTAGATTCCTAACAGTTTTTACATACAAATTTTTAGAAATAATACATATTGAGTTATACCCTCTCTGACTTTCATTGACATTGTAACATAAAATAAACATGTTCTTCTTGTAAACAAAATAACAATTAGTATCTTTCATACTATTAACATATAACAAATAATTCCAATTAATAGTTGTTTTTAACAAATCAGACATTTTTTATACTCAAATATATACATAACAAATATCATATATATAGAATGTTTTTCCATTCTAACATCTTAATTAATTATTCACAATCATACCTATAATAAATATTTTACAATTAAAGAATGTTATTGGTTCTGATCTGTTTAAATTTTCTTATTCCTAATACATTTTAAATATCTTATTATACCTAAACAAAACCTTATTTACTATAATCTTATTCTGTATTCCTTATATTAAGTTTTATTAACAGTTTTTATCTGTTTTAATTGGGTTTTGGGTAATTGTACCCTGTCACTTCACTTTTTTATTCTGTGTCTGCCCTTGTTTTATTAATCATTCTAATGAATGTCATTTAAACAGATTGGCAGTTCTTTGCTAAAACACATGTATTATATTACCTCTGTACAGAAATTAAGTCACTTCAAAGTTGTATTATTTCATTATTTACATAGTTTGTGAATTCCAATAATGAAACATAAGGTTCATTTTTTATAATACTAAAACTTGCACTGGTTCTCTTTACATTCCTTGATTCTATTTCTAAATGGTTATATAGTCTTATTAAAATCAAGAGATCTATTCGTAGATTACAATGAAGATTTGTTCTTTGGTATTATATTATTATTTCACCTTGGTCCACTTTCAACTCTTATTATACACTTTTTGTCTTATATCTATTGTACATGTGGGTTTTTGCATTAATACTTTGTTATACTTTTATATTATTATTATTTTTATTTATTTTGGGGTATGGGTGTTTTTTTTACAAGAGCATTCCTTCTTCTTGTGGGTGCTGTCTTCTTCTTGTTTCTTCATTGATGTCTTCTTTTCTTCTGGTTTCTTATAATTGTATTTTCTTCATCTTCTTGTGGATGTCATCGGGTTTTCGGGTTTCTTCTTCACCTACTCTTCTTGTTTTATACAAATGCATCACCGTTTATGGTTAATCTTGCCTTGTTCTGGGTTCTTCCTTTCCTACTCCTAACCTTCGTTGTGGATTTAGTTATGTTCTGGGTTTCTTCCTTTTCTACTCCTTACCTTCCTGGGTTATATTTTTTCACCTTTTTAGTTATTAAAATTGGTTCTGATGATTCATCACTTGTAACCTTTATTTTATATGAACTTATATCTTTATATCAATGATTGTACTGCACGGTTGTTCTGAATTAATTCTTTATTATATTGCTTTCTTCGGATTTAAACATGTTATTATATTATTTTAGTGATCAATTCGCCATTCATTTTTATGGGCTTATCTGTCATGCTACAATATTAATCTAATGATCTGGGTTCGATTCCCGTACGCACAATAAATTCAGGTGCTTGTTTATAGTTCAGGTCAATCAGCCTAGGGAAATAAGTTACCTGAGATAGTGTTCTGGGGTAATAATGGATGGGTGAAACGTAATTCTGGCCACATTACCGAACGGCTCGCGTAAGACAGCCTAATCTGACCAACTCGTAAGCTACTTCAGTGGTTATTACTGCCTGGCTTCATCGGTTAACTCCTGCTATTAAAACAATTGTTATCAGTCGTAATTAATCCATTTGTTTCACTTTTATAGTTGTGAGGTTGGTAGGATTCCGTATCTCACGTAAACAAACGTCTACACTGACTGGAGGATGACACCACGATAGGTCAGCGTATTCTATGGTCTAAAACCTTTCATTAATTTTAATAGTAATAATACTGAGAATATAAAATGTTCAAAGTTATATTAATTACAATTAATAATTATAAGAAATGTGAAGTGATGCAAAGGAAACATTTAGAAATTGCTGTAGTTCTGTGCGTGTGGAAAGGGAATTCAGCAAAAAAAAACTGTAGAAAAAGGTAAAACACCCAGAGATATGCCTGTGTTGTTTGTATTGGCGCGCGCGCGCGTGTGTGTAACCACAGCCACGGCCTCCTAGAAGCGTTAATAATAAATTTACATTTAAAAAGGGATTATAAAACCATTACTCTTTCCTTTGAGCCTCGAAGCAGTTAATTCAGAATAAATTGCCCGAGAGGGTATTAGAAGTGGACCCATGCGTGGCTTATCCGCCGCCGCCAAAAATAGGACTGACTGCTTGTGGGAATCGACCGCACGGCAGATTAGCAATGTTATTTTGAAAGAAAACAAACCGACCGGTCGTGGTAAGAATCGATATTCCAGTCGTATGAAACACAACAGATGGTGTGACAAATTGTTGCGAATTAGCGTGCGCGCTAAGTGGTCGACGGTCAGCTTGTATCAGTTTCGTTTTTATAAGCAAATCATTTGACTTGTTTGCTAACCGTCGGTCATTCTACATTTTAGCTGATTGATAAATTTAGTTATTACAGTTTTTCGCAGCCCACCCTTATCAGAGCTTACAGTTTTGTACCTACAAAATGGCGGAGTGTGTATATTAATGTAATGGTAGATAGATTACAATCCTTACCATGGTAATATCACCTCTCCATCACACACACACACACACACACACACACACACACACACACACACACACACACACACACACACACACACACACACACACACACACACACACACACACACACACACACACACACACACACACACACACACACACAGTAAAACAATTATACGACTTATTATTATCACGTTTGTCCAACTCGTACATAATTCTCAATAATCAGCAATCATTCCACACAAATGTAACAATTCATTATAGACTGTTCACAACAAGCAATAATAGCCGTTAAAATTAACAAGTTTCGCAATTAAAAACATACATGTCGCACTACGTACAGCGCACAACTCTACACGAGGAAATCCCGCATCTATTTTACCCGTTACATACGTTTTCGGGAACTGCTACGTATGTCGAAATCACATAAATCGGAACTATTGTACGACCGCATGATGTATTTTGAAAATGAGAGATTTTTGTACTAAACATTTTTAAATACAATCATTTTAAGGACGTAGCCTATAAACGTTTGATTATACCTATGGAGCACAGAAATTGGAAAAGAAAGTACGAAAATAATATACGATAGTATGATTAAAAGCACGTTGCTGTACGGATCCGAAACATGGCAAAAAGAAAGTTAGAAGCTACAGAAATAGATGCTTTGAGAGGACCTGCTAGAACTTCAGGGCTAGAGCGAATATCAAATGAAGCGCTCAAAGAAGAAATGGGCGTACAAAATACAATCATCGACAGCATTGAAAAAAAACAGCTAGTTTGGTACGGACACGTACAACGAATGGGACAAGACCTATTAAAAAGAAAACAATGAAGTGAATACCTAGAGAGCACAGAAAGAAAGGAATACCCAAGGAAACATGGATAGACGGCATAAGAAGATCAATGGGCTAAACGATAAGAACTGCAACGACAGATAACAATAGAAGTTGGGCATCGGACAACGTCGTTGGACGTTTTGACCCCGAATTAATAATAGACCTAATAATAAAACGTTTGTACTTTAATACTTTGAATATAGATCAAAGACAGTTACGTTAGTATTCCAACAGTAATAGTATATGTAGGACAATACTTTTTAAAACTTTACACTACAGTTTTAAAAAAATATAAAATTAAAATGTAGGCTACTATTGTGAAGTTTTATTAGAGTGTAGAGAACAAGTACGATGAGATTGTAATGCGGATGACGTCATACTTATATCTTACGGAGACAGCGTAATCTGATGTTCGCTAGAATAATTTACATAAACGTTTTTTCAATTTGTATTTTTTTTTACTTTTTATGGATTAACTTTTTCTACACGTGGCTGGTTTTACTTTCATTTAATAAATTGTATGGTGAGCAGGTTTTTTTTTAGAACTAGTATTTTTACTGATAAAAATTCCGTTCTTTGGATCTTTCATAAACATTTTGTAATTATTGCAATGTGTAGTATTTCCAGTTTGGAATTGTACAACATGGTTTTATTTAAATATTCCTGAAATGATGATATTTTTTGAATTACGTATTTTGTAAACCAGTGTAGCACCGTATAGTCTACTAATAGTACTTTCATAATAATATAAATAATACATTGTATTAATAGGAGCGGTCGTGGCGTTTGGTGCTGTTAGCTGTCGATGCAGGTTCGCATCCCGTCGGGGCCATTCGATTTAAATATGACCGTTCCTCCTCGCAAGGCGATGACAAACCAGCGAAAGGTATCCTGCCGAGTGTAAGCCCTGCCCAACTGTGCCGTTAGGATCCGACGTCACACTGTAGATCCTATATGACTGTTAGAGAATCTGTAACACACGCACCACGGATATACGCGGGGAGAATTGAATTCAGTCGGAAGACTGATGACTCGAGGAAGTACAGTATCCATTGAATTTTATAGAAAGGATATTCAGTAAGTAAGAAATAAAGTATTATAATATCCAGTTATCCGGATTCAATTTCGCAGATTTCAGTTCGGACAATCGGCGTGTATTGGAGTTGTTTTTTGCGTCTCCGTGACGCCGGCTCAAGTTTCTATCGACCGTGTGGTTCTTGGTGGATACGTACTTGTCGTTGTGAACTGCAAATACGTCTTGTACATGTCGTGAGAAACTGGAGTATACTGAAACTCGCTCGAAATCTATCTTTGTTACAAAAAACAACAGCTTATTGTCGTATGCAAATTATGTTCTAGAACCGGAAGTATACGTAGTATGAGCATAAATATGCTTTGCGACCGTTTTATGCAAATCATGTGTGTGTGTGTGTGTGTGTGCGCGCGCGCGCGCGATGGTCGCCCTTTTCTGTTACGCGTAAATTAACAGTCCACTGAAACATGTATTTACGATTAGTGAACACAGGCCTACTTATAACAACGATTTAACGATAAAATTACTAAATTTTCTTGTTGCAGGTAAGCACGACATCCGCGTGTACGATACCTAGAGAACAGAAGGCACCCAGTGTATTCGTAAGTATAAAATGTACTTATTTCTGATGAGAGTAACGAAGTTTTTGTTTAAGCCATCCGCATTTTATTAATAAGCCGTGGTTGCAGGCTATAATCGTAACCTTGCGGGTATCTTCATCGGTTTATTATACTGTTACAACGACGTCCCGTAGGCCTTTATAAGATTCGTGCGTGTAGCTGGTCACGTACTATTGAGTTACCACATAGCCACGGGTAATGAAGCAAACATGACGTAGCGGTACTTCGTGGTCAAAACGAGTACGCGCTTACACATTCCGAAACTTCCCGATTAATATTGAAAGGGCTGATATTATCTGGTCTTCCTTACGTCACAGTTGGGCTTGGGTGGACTTTTGTAATTATAGTATCCGACTAAACCATCAGTCAAAAACGAGCTAGAACTTATGTTGGGGAGTACTTTAAGAGGTAAAGAGTTCGGAATGGAAAGAAATGTCGGAAAGCTAAAGTGATAAGAATTAGCAAGAATGAAGGCTTCGTTTACATATCCTTTGAAGGAAAAACTCAGACCAAGTATACTCATTTACGTATTTGGGGAATAGGTGATACAGACTGGCCGCTGTACGGAGGAAATTAGAAGCAGGCTGTGCATGAGTAATAGAGCTTTTAAAAACATGAAAGCATTGCTGATAGCAAGAAAGAGTCTGACTGCAATGTGAACGAGATTTGTTTTGTTTGTAGTGTGATTTTGTATTGCAGTGAAACATGGACCATCAAATAGAAAGAAGAAAAGTTGCTAGAGACATTCGAAATATGATTGTAGCGAAGAATGATTAAGGTAAAAGGGAGTAAGGAACGATGAAGCATTTACGAGAATATGAGACGAAAGAAAACTACCGAAAGTAATAAGAAAGAGAGCAACATCTTGGTTAGGACATACATTGCGGAAAACCTGTCTGCAACCAACGATCGTAGAGGGAAAGATGGAAGGAAAGAGAGGACGGGAAAAAAAAGGTTGGAATGCATGATGACATCAGAAAAGAAGGTGCTGTAGACAGGTGCACATGACCGAGAAACATAAAAAGCACTCGGTTGAAAGCTGCCGTAAGACAATTTTACTGAAGAAGAAGTTCTACGCACATCGAGAGAGTTGAGCTATCGGAATTGAGAGACAAATGGAATCGACACTCATAAAGGTTGTGGAGTTACAACTGATGATGATGATGATGTTGATGACGACGACGACGATGGCGAATAAGAGGATGGCTGATCCATATATAACGTTATTATGGACTTCTTTAGAGCTAATCGACAGTTGAATGGCGTATGTCAACATGTTTTAAAACCTGTTTACATAGTAGACGTTCATTGCAAGTTGGATTTTCCCTCGTCAGTCAATATTGATCTAGGCCTATAGACCATTCCTTGTCATTGCAATCAGTGCTTTCAATGTCTGGTGCTCTTTTCTTGTGAAGGTAACTGCCACGTCTCGTTCTTTTATGGGCACATCCCAAATACGTTTCCCTAGACCTCCCCTGTCAAATTCTCTAATGCCTTCCAGAATGTTCATGATAAGGTTATTACGCATCACGATAGTCATACATGGAGCTCTGGCGATTAGAATGTACACCACGGTCGCAAGTCGTCTCCGGTTGCTGCTGGCTGAGGCCGATTTGTTTTGTTACTCGACTCTCAGTCCGTCATTTTTTATCTCTTCTACATCCTCTTCTTCTTTCCTTTTCCGCTGAGTACCCAAGTCCAGCCGTTAATAATACTTTTCATCTTAAAGTATGACCTGTCAGTTTCTCGTTCTCTCCAAGATTGTATCTAAAAGTGTTCTCTTTCCTTCGTTTTCATTATCCTCCCCCCTCACTCTCTTTTCTCCCCGTAATACGCGGACCACCTCCGTATCACATCATACATACAATTTCATCAGTCTCTTTGTCTTCATTAGTTCCATATCCATATCCATATGGATATTCATTAGTTTCATTAATAATTCCATATCCATACTGCAGCAAAAAATAGGTTCTTCTTTTTACGAAGAGCAGTCAAAACAGTTGTACTAACATAAAAAACATCATGTGGAGTATTTATGAAAATCATTTTGTTCATCTGAAATATAATTTAATATCTTCTTTTCTACAAAATCGCATTTATTTAAACACTCATCTTGGCGTGACAAGAGTTGTATGATGACATTGCTGAAAATCTTATAACTGTTGCATTTGGACCTCTTTATCAGTGTGATAGCGCTGCTTTGCTGGGGCCTTTTCATAGGACCAAACAGATACACAGCACAAAGTTAGGGCTGCAAACAGGGTCTTCCCATTCAGCTTGGATGTTCCTCATTCAATAAACGACGCGGCCTCATGACGCGTGTTCTTCAGTAAATAAACGACGCACCAACCGAGCGCAAATTTCTCGACATTGCAGTCGCTCCGAGACACGTCCATACGAAATACCCAATTCAACCGTTATTTCGTCCACCGTGATTCGCCTGTTTGCAAGCAACAATTGGTAAACGCGTTCAACGTTTCCAAACCTTATGGTGTAGGCCTATAATGCCGGTAATTATCCTCGATATCCATGTTGCTATTTACGAACAACTCGACCCATTTTTTGTTGGCCATGCGTGAATCTGCTGTCACCATACACTTCTCTGAATTGGCGATGAATTTCAGTAAGGTTACGTCTTGCCCACAGAATACGGGTCATTGAGCGGATTCCCAACTTGGACGCTATTTGCAAATGGCGTAACGCAGTGGTTCCCAAAGTGGGGTCCGCCGACTCCTGGGGGTCCGCGACAATGTTTCAGGGAGTCCGTGGACACTTTTAAGAAAAAGTAGAGTATACCGTAATTTTCTCCGATTGTTTTAGTCTAAAATCTAAATTTTAGAATCTTAAAACAATTAGTAAAAGATTCAAGTAATTTTTTTTTTTTTTTAACTAATTGTAATTGTAAAAGAAATTTCAATATAATGCCTTTAATGATGTCTTTACATCATGTCGTGTAGCAGATCTGTTTGTCAGCGGAACTGACTATAGCGCCGCATCAACGCAGAACTGATCGCGCTGTTTTAGTCCACGTATATGCACTGTATCTCGCGTACAAGCACTGTACGTTAGCAAAACGTTTTTCCGTGTAGCTGGTTTTACGCCTAAGTAGCTGGATTTCGACACATGTGGCTGGAAAGATAGAGCCGAGGTTGGCAAAGTTAAGAAATAAACTTGATGTCGAGAGTGACTTAATATTGAAATTATCAGACGTTAAACCTAATATTTCAGAGCTAATTGTTCAAAAGCAGCTTCATTGTTCACATTTAACTATGTGTGATATCATTATATCATTAATATTATAATTTTGCAAGTTAAGAGAATTTTCATTTTAATTAAAATATAAGAGTTTGTATCATATTTAATGTTGGTTCTGTGTTTCATAACTCAGACGATGTCCGTGAAATTTTTAATTTGGGTGGGTGGGGGTCCGTGCACTGAAAAGTTTGGGAACCACTGGCGTAACGTGTTTTGCGTCTAGCAATGGACTGACTGTTTCTCCCAACTGGGAATCGTTACTACAGCTGATGGAAACGGTTGTTAATCGGTGTTGTCAACAACTTTCACCACAATATTTCTTTTAGAAAAAGATGGACATGTGCAACAAACATTTTGACTGCCCCCTCGAATTAAAGACTTTTAGCTAAGGCAGTTCTGCATTTGCATTTCATCACTCACACAATTTAATCTTACTGGATTCTATTTCTTGGAAAAAACTCAGTTTTTTGTTACAGCTTGAATTTGAAGTATTTAATTGTAAAATGTTATTTTTAAATAGGTGTATGCAGTATCTTTCAGCTCCCTTAAATTTATTTTTCCATTCATATCAGCTCAAATACCAATCAGTTTGCGTGTATATTTAACTTCAAGTTCTTCAATATTTTCCGGACATGGACATTTCATCGGACGTTTACGGATTATTTGCTTTAATTAGGAATTATGCGACACCATACCGCGCTGAAATTCACCACGTTTTTCCGGGAACGCAGTCACGGTTCGTACTACCGCGCGTAATTTTTATTAATTATCTCTCCCACCTAATTAGAATTCATTTTTATAATTATAACTCCCGCAGCTATGCTAATTGCGACGCAAAACATTTCGTCCGTCCGCCGTAGCAGCATAAATATTTATTTATGCAAGAACGCGGTAGTGTGCCCGAAACAGAGGGTAGTACACGTATACGCAATTAAATAAGGCGCACTCGTGTGTAGCCGCGCGCTCCTCGCTTTGCATTTAATAATCTGTGGGATTTAATTCGCCTGACGAGCGGCGGCATACAGTTGCTCCCAAGTAAACTCAACATGTGACTGATGCCTAGGGGACCTCGGTTGCTGTTTAAATGCATGTAAATTTACTGACAAAACACACACACATATGAAGCAGTTGCGCGTCTTGCGGGCGTGGGTGTTGCTTCCCGCTGTCCCTTTTGGGGAAACACTCACTGCAGAAACTAAATAAACACTGTTCTAATTGGCCACAGGAAATGTTGTATACATAATACATATTATAACAACGCTAATGTTTGGTAGCGAGGGTCCCACACCTCCTGCAGCCTCCCCACCTATATATGTAAGCTTGTTGTTTTGGTTTTTCGTAATTCAGCATTGCTCTTTCAGTTCATTTCCTTGAGTCTATTTTACCCCTTCTTCTTCTTCTTCTTCTTCTTCTTCTTCTTCTTCTTCTTCTTCTTCTTCTTCTTCTTCTTCTTCTTCTTCTTCTTCTTCTTCTTCTTCTTCTTCTTCTTCTTCTTCTTCTTCTTCTTCTTCTTCTTCTCCAGTGGGAATTATACAAGGCGGAAAATGTGAAAGGTCATATCTTTTAAGCGGTGTAAGGTAGAGAAGTAAAACAAGAAGGAGTGAAAGTAAAGTGATTTGAAAATGTCTCGGCGCTGTCAAACATTATAGGAACGTTTCCTTAGCTGAGACTGCTGTAAGCAAATTCCACATAGAGTGCTGTTCCTTTGAGTGATGATTTGAATCGGTATCGATTGCTAAACAATGGGAAGCAGTAAGCGTTGTAGCGAGATGTTTTCTTTCGAACGTTTTTTACTCCAAGTAACTTTAGTAAGAGCTGTTGAAATGTTAATGGAGTAGCACTCGTCGTGCTAACAACAAGAAAACGAACGATGAATGAAACTTCGAAGTATGCGATCAAACGTTTTGTATTTAATTTTAAGTGAGAAACTAGAAAAGCGACGAAGTATTTAATGCCACTGATGCGCTAAACAAACGGAAACTCCAAGTGCCGCTGTAGCGTAAGGAAAAGTTTTTTCCAGATCCGATCACTTTTGTTAACTGTCGAAACCGAGACAGTCTAGCGCTCGCCGATACATGAAAAGTGGCGGTGAGGCACTATAATGTCAACACAACGCTATTTGGAACGGTAAAATGTGTCGCGTGCGTGCTGGAACAAGAAAGGAAATGGTTTTGTAGACGTGTGTTTTCTGTGACGGTCTTTCCTGTGGGTATCTGTTTACTGTGAGCCGTAATTTTCTGTCAAGTTAGATTTTCGTTTAATATTTATAAACTACTTTATGCCCGTCAGTGCCTTCCTGTCTCAGTATTTGTCTCTACTTTTTCATTACCGCCATTCTTCATCCTTCGACCTTCGTCCTTCGGTTGGCTACGTTTGTCCTTCCACCTTCACAATAATTGTCGTTATTAGCACTTGAGTACCCACTGCAGAGCGAATCCGTACACCCAGTCGTCGTCGTCATCATCATCATCATCACCACCACCATCATCATCACCGTCTACTTAAGGGATTAGGCATTGATTATACATGTTCCAACCTCACAGCTTTGTTGTATCCACCATGTCTTTGGGCGTCCTGGATCTCTTTTACCTCTTATTGTAGGCCTACACTGCAAAGCATTTTTTGCAATGCTATCATTTGGCTGCCTCTTTAAATAGTCTTACCGTTTGGCGCGGTACTTTATTTTCTCGTTTATTAAAATTATACTAGGTTCCTTACTGATATCATCATTCCATAGGCAGTCATTTTCCAGTGATTTCTGTGAAAACGAAATCTGTTTGTTTCACCTACTGTAGTACTTAATCAATCATCTGTCCATCTTGCAAATGCCCAGCATCTTGATCAGTGTGGGGCCTCCAACGTAAAAATCTTCCAACTATCCACAGTCCTCTTGCCAGTCGTCCGTCCCTTACCTTATTTGACTAGTATAATTTCTGTCCTCAGTTAAAGCAGAAATCTCCTTTGTTTAGACAGTTTACGATTTATGTTTATGTAGTTGACCTGAGGCAATCGATCCTCACACAAATTGGAGGTAGGATTTTCTATCATTCGTGTCGTGTACGAGTCGTCGTCATGAACCCTCTTTAATATTCGTATCACGTTGGCGGTGACATATTGTACGTCATCTAGAGCTGGCTGTTTCACGTTCGCGTCAGACACTCTATACCATTATGAATATAACGTAAACATACTTACGAGCACTACAAACTGGGAGAATGTTCACAAAGTCTCGATTACATTTTGAGGTTTTAAAAATGTATGATAACTGAGTAATGTAAAGAAAAACTTATTTTATATGTCATTTGTTTCAAAATGAAAATTTTAATATACAACATAAACCAGAAGAATTATTGTAGAAGAATTATTCGTCCAACACATAACAATAAATGTCGCCTTATTATATTTCCGCACTAACACAACAATCAATTTTTCCCACGCTTGAAATATCGCCAGGTCTGACTGAACTGGGCTGCTTTGAAATCCAGTATTTATATTTCGCCGCCTAGCATTGTAAAGACATAGCGAGCCTGGATGCCGGAAAAATAGTCGAATAATATCTGGAAGGGTTATCTAGAACAATCCAGTACGTTCCGTAATGCTGGCGTGCAAATATACCTGCTAGGCGTCACGTGGTCACTCAGCGATGAGGTACTATTTACTTCCTCAACGTAGCATATAATTATTATAACGGAGGTGGTGGTATATAAAACCGAGTCATTCTTAGGTAATTCTTGTTAAGAGTGTACAAATTTTCCAAAGAACGTATTAAGGAAGACAAGATAATAGTTTGTTAAAGAGACGGACTTGGTGCTCATAAGCTACACATCGAAAGATGGACGATATTTTAGTCCGTGGGTGAGAAATTTCAATTCTTGGCAGCCATTCACTCTCCATAGGATCACTTTTGCGGCTTTCACACAATCTCTTAATAGGAATTTCTGCTTCTACTTGTTATATCTACAAAAAATATATAATGATTTATTACTTGATTGGTGTACCTGTACCTTTGTCTTCCTACCTGTCGCTTCCACTCATTATTAACCTCAGTTATTATTATTATGGTAAGGCCTTTGTGTCGTATAGTAAATATGTGTACACAAATGATGCATAAACGTAAATAATTGTTTATGATATGATATGGAGATGATACGGTACACTATTCTTTGTGTATTAGGTCATACTCGTATATTTGAATAGTTTTAGGATGTGAACGGATATTTATAGATGGACATAGTTCCCATTTGTAGATTTATCTTCCCCTTTGTACCAGTGTTGGTCCGGCAATAATAAATATAAAATTTTAGTTATTATTAACATTAAATAACAAGAACAATGTGAGTAAGTATGAATATAATAAAAAATAAGTAAGATAAATAGACATGGAGAGTAAAAACATCGCTACAATCGGAAATATGTCTGCGAGAACAAACGCGCGTGGGCGCCTATGTGTGTGTGTGTGTAGATATATCGCCTGTATATTTAGTACAGAGACGAGAGATTCGATGCGAGACGAGAGTTCGAGTACAGTTTAAATAACATCACTAAAATTCATTCAGCTGCGGAACAGTCCAATGCAATATGAAAACTTGTAAAACCATGAACCATGAAAAAGCGTCGTGTACACACGTTCCAAAAATAAAGAGTTATAAGCATTTGCCTTTGTGATCACTGATAACTACAGCAGTATCATCGACATCCGATATGATTCCCGGCGGAGTTTATAAACAAAATCGAAGCGCAAACAGCGACAACAACAAAATTGTGCATCCAATTTAACGGAAGATGCGATGCGGATATTGTGTGTTGAAATAATGAAAAGTATGTTCGGTGTACACTGATACGCTGCTTATACCGACAGTACACGTACGAGGCTGGATAACGTATCGTAGCCGCGTGTGACTCTAAGCAATCGGATTAATCGGAAAAGTTGTAAAGCGTGTCTGCTTTATAAAGATTTTTGTTTTTATTAGCAAAACCTTGCACAAGGTTCCGGCCCCTTCCCTCAGCACCTATCAACTTAAATGTAGTTAAACAGTTCATAAAGATAATCTTATAGTATTAATAGAGTAATTACGTTCTCACAAAACAATACCAAGCTACCGTGTGCATAACATTCCCCATGACGTTCATCTTTGTACTTTGTACATTCTGGTACTTAAAAGATACGTATAGATTCTAGAATGCTTACCAAAATTGTGTTTTACATTCCATAAAACAAACGGTACAGCTCCCGCCACTAGCCTGTGCGCGCGGAGCTTAGGCGCCTGCAACGAACGGGGGGTGGAGAGGGGCGCCTTTTCTACAAAAATTGGGTGACTCGCCACGATTTATGTTTTCAGAGTGAGTAGTACGATTGTGGCCGCGCGCACTGGCTAGTGGCGGCAGCTGTATATTGTAACTGTAAACATATTCGATAAAACGTAAGGCTTCAAGCGACCTGCTGGTCGAGTTCCTATAGACGAGTTTTACCAAAGGGCGGAAGTGGTAGTGGTAAAAAGGCTTCAGGGCGAATGTTCCCATCATAAATAGTCCTAGAACCTGTTATATCCGGTTAATTGTGACATTATTCCTGTTACGTACCGGTATCCCTTGTTCTTTAACGGTACATCTTTTTATTCGTTTGTTGTGATTCTTACTCGTTATTAGTTACTTCAGAATAACAGTTACGAATAAACGAATACTTTTATTTGAATATCGTTACTGAAAATTTTTAGTAGTATGGTCCCTAACTAACTATTGAAACAAATGGATTTTGTATCTTGCTTGTTTCTTAGCGCAAGTCTATTAAATCGGGTGATAATATTATATATAGGAAACCTCGTTCCTTGTGTTCCCGTTTCGGAAATATCACGGCGCCTTGGTGAGGGAGTTTCGCACCTCACGGTTTGAGAACAGATGGTGTTTAATAGCTATTACGTATAAACTAAGAGCACTGCAAATTCAGCTGAACTGATGAAGACGTGAAACTGAGGCTTGGAAAAAAAAAAATAGAAACGATTTATCTCCAACTCCGAATGGAAGTTGGAAGTAATGTGGAGAAGCAGTCCAGACATACAAACAAACGTTTGTGCGCGAGTGAACTTGAACTGCAGAGAGCGACAAAGAATTACGATCGGAAAGCGAGCGTTATGTAGAAGAATCGTATTGTTGCAGAGTTCTGATTATTTTATTCTAGGGCTGCCATATTCTTCAGGTGCAAAACAAGGGCACCTTGATAACAGTGATGTCGATGTATTGAAAGAGCGGGGGTATTATCGTGTTCTAAATAAAACAATGTTTTATTGTTTTGTTTACAATTATAATTTAATTTTATTGGCTAATTATAATTATTGAAAATAACAAAATAAATTGAAGTTCTTGTTATTGCAGTGACGCAGTTAATACAACACAAATACCCCAAACTAATATTCAACGCGGTAACTTCTACATTAAGTTTCGCAAGGATGCTCGGCGCAAAAATTTGTAATATTTTTACAAATTTTATTTTACAAACTTATAAATAAAGTAGGAAGTTAACTAGCAATAGAAAAATTATAGTTAGGTATATACCTAATATATAATATAATATAATTAGACTAGTCGAAATGTTGTTCAGGTATCTGACGATACTACTTGCTTGCAATATTCCTTTAAGAAACGAAGTCGTCTTTTTCAAAAAAATACCTTACCTCAATGAGGATTAGACTAACATACAACGGACACATTAAACTAAAATAAAATATCTGATGCAGTCGTTAGTCGCGGTACTTCAGCGAACGCAGCAGTACCGGAAAGACAGGAATTGCCGGCATTGAAACCAATAACAAAAGTTCCCCTTCGATAAAACGTTAACAACAAAACAACACCATAGTATGGAATACCGAGTGGATTAAAGTATCTGGAAATCGTAAACCGTACTGGGAAAAGCGGAATTGGTGTTTCTACCGTAAGACGTAAATTGGTGTGTAACAACTACCCAGCAGAACAAGATGGGAGGAATCCGCAGGTCACGTACGCCAAGTCGTGCCCTGGGGAATTGCCACTGTTGGAAACTTTTATCACATATTTTCAGTTTTGGTTACAGTCGCTGCTTGGCAACTTATAACGAACCCGATCGAGTCCTCAGTATTCCACAGGTTTTGTTTTCCCGTTAAGATTTGTTGTGAATGTGTCATATCGTTACAAAATTTAAGCCGTATAACGTCTAAAACTTAACGTATAGGCCTATGTAATAAATAGTGCAGCAATGTTGCTAAAGCCAATGCAATAATTTATTTTATTGTAATTATACACAGGAAATAGAGTAAAGATTTGTTCAGGAACGATTGTTCAGGAGGTGTGTGTTTCTCGTATGAAAAATTGTTCATAACAATTTGACTAATTTAATTTTCTCAACAGTCGGAATGCAATCCGTTTATTGCGCGGACTCTGACCCACGACCCTGACACTAGGATGAACAAAAAATCGGAATCTTACGATTTTATATGCATTGCGTAATGTTTTCGTGTAGTGTACTTACAAACAATATTTTTATTTGCACAAATATTTTCCTGTTATTTGATGTATACGTATTTGATATTTACCCACACAGATTTAAAATCGCGTAAGCATAAAAAAGCAAATCGAAGGTATTACTAGAAGCACATGCTACTTATTGTCACGTACATAGCAGTGTTTTGTAAGTGGGATGAGTTATTAAATACTGGGGAAACAATCATCAGAAGTGTATTTATTGTTTTAAAAATAGTTCAGGACTGTAGTATAAGATTTCTCTTGTATGCTTACAGTAATATCGCACCATTGTCGACAAGACTAACAGTGACCGGTTTACTCCGCAATTACAACAAACAAACGGGTACTATCTTAAGTAATCAGGAAACTAAATGTATGAATAGTCTTATAAACGACTGGCAATTAGAGGGAATGGAGATTGGGAGAGGAGAGAGAGAGAGAGAGAGAGAGAGAGAGAGAGAGAGAGAGAGAGAGAGAGAGAGAGAGAGAGAGAGAGAGAGTGCGTGTGTGAAAGATATCTATAAACAGAACGAGGAAAGGTCAATGGGTAGTACTTGTCCAGAATGCTATTAGCTACTACTCCCAGACACTTCTTGACGACGCGTTCCGTCTGTTATAACATTTTTATAGTATATCTACTGAACTTGTCATTCAGCGTTCAATAATAACGTGAGAACGGTTTAACAAACGAAACGGTTCGTCAAACTGCTAATATTTGTCGGGTAATAGGGGCTAACGTATCGACAAATACCTTAAATGGTATCCTACAGACCTGTGTACGGACCGACAGACAAAATTAATAAAGGGGCAGATGGTCAGATATAAACCGCTAAACTCGTAGACGAGAGTTACAGTACAGCTTCAAATGGCGACACTTAATTTGTCCAGCTGTTAAAGCGTCGAATTTCTAAAAGAAAATACAGATCCGCGTTAAATAAAATGTAATCTCTATTTGCCATTAAAGCGGCTGCAGTCGTTCTGTATCGTCAACATCCAACACGATAATCAAGCAGTTCGTAAACAAAGTCGAAGCGGAAAATCGATGACAACACAATTAAGCATTCAGTTCAATCAAAGGAAGTAGTGGTGTCGGGGACATATAATGTGCTTAGTTAATGGAAACGGTTTGATGATACTGTTTTGAACAACGTTTGGTGTTACTGTTTGGAAACTGTACATTACCGATACCGATACATTTACCACTGTATAACGTTTTATTTATTAACGTATATAGTCTTCCCGTTCTTAGTTAAATCCTGATGTAAACAAACCCGTTGTTTTAAGACTTCCTCCTTATCACCGCATTCTGTACAAAACCATTCTTCAGCTGCCTGATATGAAACAATTGATAGAGAAGGAGGTAAATGAAACAACGGCGTACAAGTGGCGTCATTGTTTGGAGCATATAATCAAGGAAGAAGATACGCTCTGAGAACTAGCTCACATTACCGACGTCGTTGCGGACAGTCTTATCAATAATAACTGGTTACTAGTTTATAACAGTAAGCTGCATTTATGGTTTTATGTAAGCCTACTGCTAAGCTTTCTTACTAATGATTTCTCAAAAGTATCAGTTATATTTTAACTGCGTTATACAGAAACATCTTTCTATATTGATTATTTTTAAATATACTCGATTTTTACACGTTGTGGACGTTTTAGAAGTATGACAATGATAAGAAACATATTTTTATAATATTTTTAAAATATATAGAAATACTACATGAAATATAAACCTTTTTATGTGGTAGCTTTTATTATAAAATAAGCTACATATAAAAATTATATATACAGTATATTGCAACAGTACGTCTGCGTACGTTACTGTGAATTGTTGCAATTATTTAAAAAACTGTTAAATTAGTATGAATAATTAATATTGTTAATATTTAACAATGCTTGACAATAGTGATGATACAAGTTCCGACACAGATATGGAAGATACTGAGTTACTCTCTGACAGCAACTGGTAATATACAGTACACTGGCAATTATGACAGTTTCTATTTTGGTTTTAAATAAACTGCTGTTTTGTTATGATTTTTGAACGGTTAATAAAAAAAGCCCATTAACAGGTGTTACAAAATATTTCACTGTGGGTCTGACAACAGTCACACAAATTTTACTGTGGTCAGGGCAAATTATTACAATTTACATGCGTTTATACAGTATCAACATTATATGTAACCTGTTTGTACTCTATTTGTCAAGATGACACGCCTCTAATTGAAGCAGCAAATAGCGTTTCAGATGTGCCACGTCGGTTTGTTTACATCAGGATTGAACTAAGACGGAAATAGTATACGTGTGTGTATTTTAACGTTCTTTTATTAAGTTCTGAGCGTAATGGAATCCGTCTATTCTGAAGTTAAGGTTAACAAAGAGGAAGTCTGAGGAGGCGGTTGTAGTACGGTGAAAACCTTTGGATATACTATCAAACGTTTTACGGAACCAGGTGAGAAGAATTTAATGGGACCGTGTGCTAAACAAACGTCAAACTTAAGCGTTTTGCAACGAAAAGTTTTGGTACGGAGCTCGATTACTTTATAGAGTTGTAAACAACAGTCAAAATAGAAACAGAGCGGCAGTCGTCAGTTAACGCGGCGTGTTGTCAGTACAGAAAACTGAGACTCGAGGAAATTGCGTCAACACATCTGCGGCCTAAGAAAACGTATTACGTACGTGAGTAGCTTATAGAAACGTTAATGATTCTGTACTGTGCCTCCTGTCTAACGGTCGAACACGTGTGAGACCTGTTAATACAGTGAAGTTGTGCTTAATGTAACACATCTGTCTGTATAAGTTCATTTTTCAGTAATTATCACATGGCATGTTATACCTGTCGCTGTCTTCGTTGTCTCAAGCGATGCTCCATTCGTCCGGCAATGCCATTCCGTACTTCTAGTTTCTCCTTTTTCCTCAGCCATCATCTCCATTGACTCACCTTTAAGGATTTCAGGCTTTCCGCGTGTGTACATCTTTAGTATTATATTTTTTCCATTTTATTAAACTGTCAAGCAATATTATTCTAATAAATAAGTTAACAGCATATAGAATGCGAGTATGGTCCGTCTGGCGCACTTCTCACTATAATTTACACGTTGTTCATGTGCAGAAATCTCTTTTTAAACGCATCACTTGCCTACACCAGTTCAAACGGCTTCTGTCTGCAACCATTGAACAAGAATATTATCAACGAGTTGTAACAATTCGTTGTTTTGATATTTATGAAATATTTGTTCATATTTAGCCCGAAGCCGATATTTCTCGTAAAAAATTCAAATTCTCATCAATTCTCTATCAAGGGTCTCGTATCAATTCTCGTGACATAGTATTTTTAGGTCTCGGTAGATGTCATCATGCCTTACGTACCGCAACGAATCGAGAGTACTGCTGCGTAGCATTTTATTTCGAAAAGTTTGATTTAACGATAGATTCCTGTGCAGAACCCCAAAGTGGTACACCGTACACCCACGTTGGTTTAAAAACGTCTTTAATAACAATAACAGTTTTTGGTATCAGTTTATTATTATTCAGTGACAGTTCAGAGTGTCTTCCAGGTGTTTCACGTTATGTCCACTCAAAGCTTATCATCTCGTAGTCATGCCCAAATAGTTTGCATATGGAATTATTTGGTGATCGATTAAAGTATTCTACTATTGGTGAAGTTGACGTGAGTATAGTTTGTCTCGTTTAGTTTAAGACGTAAGTAACTGTAGATTGTTGCTGTTTTTATATTGTTACCTGTGCCTAGTGGTGAGCAAATGTAGCTGTTGTCAACCATCACATTTCTAAGTAGGCCTATTTCTTGCGTACAACAAGAAGGGTAGGTCCCAGGACACTCTTATGGTATTCCAGCTAAAATGTACTTTATAATAAATACCTTTGTTAAACTTACATTTAGAAATATTTATATGAAAAACGCCGTCACATAATTACACGGAAAACATATGTATTATTATTATTATTATATTACTGCTTACTGCCGCCGCCGCTACCTCTACCACTACTAGTAAGCTCCCTGAGCTGCAGTACTCGCTCAGCATTTTGAACAGTCTTCTTCTTTTCTTCTTGTCTTCAAGCATTTGGTTATATAAACCTGTCCCGGCACCCACTTCATCCTCGGACGACCCACGTATCTTCTACCAACGGGTTTATAGTTCAGTGCCGCTTTCGGCAATCGATTTTATGTCATCCTCTGCAGATGATCCCCACCATTGTCTTCTGTAAGTTGAAATAATTTCATTTATGTCCTCGTGGTAGCGTGTTGTGCAACAGGCTAGTAATCTGTTCATGTAAAACTTTATAATACTTGTAGTACCCAAAGCAGCCTGGGAATAAGGTCTGGAAACTGTGGTAGTAGGACCCTGGCAACGGATAAGGATTTGAACAATGTAGATAAATTATATTATTACACTAAATTAACACTCTACTTATATTATTACATAAATTTAGATGTTAAAAATTTGTCAATTATCGTAAAAGTTACGAAAATCTTTATTACACTGCTATATTTTAGTAACATAATCATTCTCAGAGCAGTCAGTCATACAATAAACATTCGAATTGTGTTAAAATTTCACTTACTCCGACACCCTGATGGATTTTTACAATTTGTTCAACTTTTTGATCCCTTTTCGGGCCCGGAGTCCAAAAATGTTGAAATTTTTAAAACCGCACTGTATTCAGATTTTGGTCAAATTTCTTTGTAATATGATACCCCGCTTGAATCGGTACGATTTTATCAAAATTTTCACCAACCGGCTCTGGCCAGTAAAAACTTATCACCTTTTAGGCCTCTGGCGTCCAATAATTTTTAATTTTTAAAAATTAATACTAAATTCAGATTGCGATTAAAATTTCCTTTAATTTGATAACTCACATCGACTTTTGCGATTTTTTCACTATTTTGACCCTACTTTTTTTCCTCCCGCTCCCTATTTTTTGGGGGATGAATCTCTGAAACAATAAGGCTCTGTAGGGTAAAATTATGGACACACGTGCCAAGTTTTACGAAAATCGGTTGATGCGTTCAAAAGTTATCGTGAAGCATACCCTAGACAGACAGACAAATGCTAATGCCAAACGGTCGAATTAAAACTCATAATTCGCTTAGCTCGTTCAATTATTATTATGTTTCTCTTTCGATTAAACTAACGTATAACATCATACACAATAGCAGTGTAGTACGTCGGTTACGCTTTTTTTGCGCTACGAACTCCGCCGGGACCCGTATCTCGTGCTGACGATACCATTATTAGTGATCAGAAAGTCGACTGTTAATAATTTTTTATTTTGTCAACGTGGATGTGTATGCTGAATAGTGTTTTAGCGGAAAGAATCTTAGTGATGTTATTTAAATTGTTTTCGAAACGTAACAACGTTTCTAACAATCCCTGTGTACCTCCCAAGGATTTATTTTATTCGTAATTTCTTTTAAAACTGTAGGTACTCCATAGTGTTATGTTTATTGACGATCAATTTTCGTCTTTTCTTCGTACGCATCAGCGCATAACAGTTGTTTTTCTTTCCCCTTTCTCTGTTATTTAGTCTGCTTTTATCTATTTTCTTTCATTTTTTTCATGTATTTATTATTTTCCACAAACGCGTTATTTGTAGTTATTTGTACTTCTCAGTAGCATTATATTTATTTAGTGTTACAGCCAGTATATCATTATGCCGTTATATGTAATTCATTATGTAATTGTGTGCACAGATTTGTTGTAAATCAGAGTTTCTCTGTTGTTTGTTTATAAACTGTTAAGATGACACGCCGTAAATATGTTTATGTGAAACTTAACGTAACGTGTGTCTGAGGCTTTCACGGCCGGCTTCAATGTTATGAGAACTTCGGCTTGCCGGGCTGCAAGGCCGTGGTACAAAGTTGTTTTGCAGCCTTCTGCACTGAAGATGACCGTCGAAGGCACGGCCGAAACGTTTGCACCAAACAACTTACAGCCCGGCATAGACGAAGTTCTCATAACATAACATGGAATGTTTATGTGCAGCATGGGATGCTGACTCATCACTGAACGATGCGACTCATCGGAAACAACTTTAAATAGACAGCACATAGCAACCTTACCATGAATTGGGATGCATGATGCACACTGGCATACAGTAAATATTTCTAGCGCCTTAATGATAATTATTTTATTATTTATAATAATAGCGACTTGGAAAAAGGAATAGACAAGGCTAGATTCATAAGACATTGTATATCATAAGAATGGAACGTTCGTTGTTGATTGTTTTTGAAAATGAACGAAATGCCCACATACAGCGCTGGGATTTAGAACGACAGGTGACTTAAGTGTTTTAGGAGATGCTGTTTACTAAGAAAAGAAAAGATTGGCCGTAATAAGTGAATGTTTCTTATAGTGACATCCGTTTGGTAAAGGATAGGGTCCATTAGACTCTGATGCTTGTGCTGCCCCAGGACCATGTCCGTATGACGTGTCAGAAGAAGAACAAAAAAAATTGATGCTTAGTAAATGTGTTGTTATTGACTGTTACTGTCTGGTAACAGGTAGGAGAATCATGCATAGAAATATGCGTCATCAATGATAGTTTTGTACAAGTCTTAATAAAAATTACCACTCTCGGTTTCTCTTATATTTAATAATTTACATCACAAAGATTAAGATTGCTGTCCACGAAGCATTATGTTCATTCAGGCCCTTAACGTTTTTCTGATTAACTGTCCAATATAAGTAAAATGTTTATTACTATTGTTACGACGGTCTCCTCATCATTACGACGTCTTTTTTCCATCATTCGTTGTGGCGCTGTTGAACTTTTGAATTGTTTGTTCGACAGCACTGCTTTTCTGCACCCATCGTAACGGCAATGTGATACTGGGATCTTCTGACTACAGTGTGATGGCGTGAACAAGAGCTTATGAGATATTTCGTAACACTTGGTCAAGTTCGCAGTCTCCGATACCACCAATAAATGTCTGCACCGCAAACCTCATTCGAAAATCTTCTGGTGCTTCAGGATAGGCCAATCTAATCAGTCTGTCGATACTTGTTTCAAACTCTTGTAGACTCTCCCCGGAACGTTGTCGCCTTGTTCTCAACTGAGCGTAGTACACATCTCGCAAATGTTTATCACCATACCGTGATTCTAGAACTTCGTCATAGAAGTTCTGGCTGTCAGGTGGCACTTTCTGTAGTAGCTCTGCGCCAGGTCCTTTTAAAGCGAGAACGAGTGAATCTGCCCTTGTCTTTCTCTGTCCAATTACTTGCGTATGCAGCAACTTAAAATTGGCAAAGATACCTCGCCCAGTGATGACGTATCTTTGTTGAGCTTTGACGTGAACTGCTCCCGCTACAGGCGAATTGACTTTCTCTGTTGTCATATTTTCCATGTCTTTTCTGTCTTTACGAATGGCTGTATTTTAATTAACTGCTCTACTTCACTCTTAATCTGGTCTCTCATATTTGCATTCGAGTCTTCTATTTTTGTTGACCTAGGTTTTTCCACACTCGAGACTGATTTTTCTACTTCAGCTATTTTATTTGGCATGGTTTCTTCTACGTCCGATATTCTAGTAATTTGGTTATTAAACTCACCTCGTAATAGACCCTACTCTGCAGCGGTTTGTTCTTTCATCTGCTTTTGCCCCTTGTATTAACGCTTTGATGTCTTCTGTTTCACGCTTCCGTTCCTCTGCCTGTCGTCCTTCCGACTCGAGCAACAGTGTTTTTTATCTTTCTTCTGTTTCCAGCAGAAGGGCTTTCTTTCTCTCTTCCGCTTTCTCATCCTGTCGTTTTCTGCTTCTTCCGCCTCTTGTCGGCGTCTTTTCTCTGTCTGTAACAGCAGCGCTTGGAAATTTTCCATCATCTGACTGGCATCCATTGTCTACCGATTAATTACAAACTACGCTAGTCTTGTACAAAGTGTCCATTGTTTCCTCTATTAACGGTACTGTTCCACTTCTGACCTACTATTACGACGGCCTACTGATCGTTATATGGTAAAAACAAAATGCAAAGCAGCAATGAAATCACAAATAACCAGCTATAATTGTCACAATTAATAATTCGTAAACAACTCGTACAATAAATCCAGTTAGATTTGTCCACACGCAATAATAATGTCAAATAATAGAGTTCCACAAAATTTATATCACACTAACACTTCTCACAATATTTCGACAAACACTCGACCCGCGCTAAAGAAAATCGCTCATGTAACTGACTTGACAACGCCAGACGCTCTTGCTTTTATAGGTCGCGCAGAGGTCCAGTATAGCTTTTCCTCCTTACTGCACGCCGGCTTAATGCGTATCTCAGGTGTTCTTGAACTCACTAGAACTTACTTGTGCGCGGCCTTGACTGAGGCAACATCTGCTACACTGGACGGGAAGGTGGAGAATGTTCCGGGATGTTCGATAGATTTCTCGTTACAGTATTTTTTTTTTATTAACGTCATCATCATAATCATTGTCGTCTTTATTATAAAAGACGATTTAATTTAAATGTATTATGATTGGCTATAGGAGGAGACGGGTCGTAGCGGAGGCCAAGGCTCACCATGGGCTGTAGTGCTGGAGAGTAGTAGTATGATTGGCTATAGCATGGTTTTGTGTTACCAAAACTTCTTCAGTCGGAAATATGTTTGAGTAAAGTGAATTTGAACGCTTAAACCCGCAGTCTACACAGCATTCGTAAGAATTTCATTTGAGATTAACCAGTGCCACCTCTACTTACAAGCCGTGCTGTTGTACAGTTGGCAACATTGCAAGTAGACCGGTTCCCACCATAGGTTCCCACGTGAGTGTTTGTGTTTATTTTGTGTAAAACTCACAAAACAAGCAGTGGAAAACGATTAAACTTGTTGTGAACGCTTCATTTTCTGAAGGTTATTAATTATTGTCTACCCTTCTGCATATTATTTATTTGTAAGGTAGGTTTTCAACACTAATTTCTCGCTAATACATAACCTCACTTTGTGTTCTGAATTACATTAATCATTGTTATTCTAATATTTTTTAGATGCCAAGAACGTGTGTAGTGCCAGGGTGCAGATCGAATTATGATAGCACTTTGAAGCATGAAAATCCCGTGACAACGTTTGCATTTCCCAAGAGGGAAGCAAGAAAACAGGCATGGATGCGTGCCATTCCCAGGGCTGCTTGGAATCCCAGTGCTTATTCTGCAGTGTGCATCAAACACTTTCGCCAAAGTCACATTATTAAGTCTCAGCCATACAAAAACCCAACACCAGGAGAAATTCAAGAGCTCTTATTGCAGCATCCAAGATTGACCGAAGATGCAATTCCAACAGTCTTTCAGAATTTGCCTGCATATCTTTCTACAAATGAACCTCCAGCAAGAATTTCTCCAGATTGTCGACGGGAACAGGCTATGAAGAGGAATGCCGAAAAAATTGAACAATTTTTAAAAGAAGACTTTATAAATGATTTTAACGATTTTCTGAAGTGCTTTGTGGAAAAGTGTGGAAAAGTTATTGACAAATGGCATCACAAAATAAGTGGTAGGTGTGTGTGGTTTTATTGTTTAAATGTTGACAGTGTACAAGAGGATGTGTTGGAAGGTTTAAAAGTTGTTAGTAGTATTGCAGTGTCGAATGAGATGGTTGTTTCTGTACATGTGAATCAAATTGAAATTTCACATGATTTAAAATGGGTTCTGCCTTCTGATTCAAACCTTTCACGTTGGAAAATTTGTTGACAAGATACAAATAATTTACATGTAATGAACAACCTGGAACAAGAGTGTTTTGAATATTACATAAATAGGGCAAGTAAATTTGTAAAAAAAAGCATAGAGTTTATTGAGGAAGATATGTCCCCAAAGCATCATAATCTACTTCAGATAATTGATAATCAGTTAAATTTGTTATCATTGAAGCGAAAGACTTATAATTCCCTGACTATTACTTTTGCATTTATGATTTTTTCAGAATCGCCAGCTGTATATAATTTTATTCGTGAGTATTTAATTTTACCGCGTAAACGGTATTTACAGTCAATTTCAGCAGCATTAAATGTAGATCCAAATGTTGATGCAAACACAAGCCATTATTTATCGCATATATCAAAAAATCTTACAAATAGAGAATTGAATGTTTCATTATTAGTGTGATGAAATTTATATAAATAAATGTCTAACTTTTAAAGCACAAAGAATTGTAGTCTGTGCTGAAAATAACCCTGCTGCATTGGCTAAAACAGTACAAAGTTTTTGTTAAGTTCATGTTTTGGTCATTTTAAGGAAATTGTCAAGTTGGTACCTGTCTGTGGCATCACTGGGGAACAATTAAAAAATTTAATTTTAAATTTAATTCACTTTGTCCAGCAGTGTAATTGTAAGGTCACAGTTGTTATCAGTGACAATAATCGCATCAATCAGCTTATGTTTAAACTTCTTGCCCCTGTAAATTATTTTGTGGAAAATCCAGATTTTAATTATCTTAAACTTTTCTCACATATGATTTGTCCATATATTTAAAAATATTCGAAATAACTGGATTAACTTAAAAAATCATTGGAGTGCTTTTTTGTATCCTGATTTCAATGATTGAGCGTTCTTAAAAAAGCTTCCTTTCACCATCTGAGGATAATACATGACTATGAAAAAAATTTATTGATAAAGCAAGCTTTTAAGTTAAACAACAAAACTGTGTATCCAAGCAGCATAGAAAGACAAAATGTGAGTCTGGTGGACAACTTATTTCATAGGTCAACTATTGCTGCCCTGAAAGAGATTGACGATTATAATGAAACTGTTGACTTTGTTGAAATTATTAGAAACTGGTGGGATATAGTGAATTCTAAAAGCGTTATAGCGGGTAAGATAAAAAGAAATTAATATTCTGGTCCAATACATGACTTAAACGATTCAAAGTTAAAGTATCTGAAACAGTTTGTTTATTGGATAAGAAAATGGAGGGAATTAACAGACTCTAATGTAGGAGTAGGGCTAACAAAAGATACCTTTGCAGCAATAGAGAGAAGTACCGCTGTGTTGATCGACTTAGTTTCATATTCATTTGAACAGTTGGGGGTTAGTTATATCTTGGCAGGCAAATTTCAGATTGACAATCTAGAAAAAAGATTCGGTCAGTATCGTCGACTCTCTGGTTGCAATTATAATGTGAGTTTTCAACAAATACTTGAGTCGGAAAAAAAACTTCGCATAAAAAAAATTTTAAATCTCACTAAAACAGGTACCGCATCAATAAAGGATATAGCTAATTCATCCCAAAATTTATATAAAGAGAACTTCAACACAAATGCTGACGAATTTAACTCTTATCTGTAGCAATGATTATTTAGAAGTTTGTGCACTTGATCAGGGTTCAGCATTATATATTTGTGGATATGCTAGTTTTGCAATATGCAAAACTCTTAGCTGCTCTTTTTGTAAAGATTTCATAAGAAAGTCGAAGGGTGACAATATTTCTGACACCTACTTTGATTCTCTTCAACGAGGTGGGTTAAGCTTGCCTACAGATTTTGTAATTTCTATATTTTTTCACATGCATGCTATATTCGATTTTATAATAAAAGACAATGTCTTAGAAAGAACTTTTCTAAAGAATCGAGATCAAAAAAAATTATAATGACTCTTGCTAACCTAAGCTTAGAAAAATGTAATTTTTTCGACGAATTGGTATGTATGTGTGGAGAAAATATAAAAAATATTGTTTCTCTTCTTTATTCGGTTTTCACTAATGTATTATTAAATAATTATACTAAACAGAAAACTGATGCCTCACGAGAAATAGATAAAAACTCCGCGGAAAATAAAACAAAGAAGAGAAAATTAAATACATTTAAATAAGATTTCATTATATTTTTGACTTGACATTGTGTTATGTTATAAACAGTTGCATAGTTGTTTAATAAATTAGAAAATTATCGAACTTTCGTTATTCAATTTTTAATCCTTTATTTCTTAATGTTTCATTAAAAAAATGTCGTTCAACAAGCACAATTGGACAGCAGTTTATGTTAAAACAAGTATTTATGCACTCTTAAAATATTTAAATAGTTTTTTTTTAATTATTCATAATTCTTTCCTTTCCTATCTTTCAATCGCCGCGCCGCGGCAGGACTACTTCGGGTAGCTCGCGCAACGTTGCCAACTCTAACAGCATGGCTTGTAAGTAGAGGTGGCACTGGATTAACCGAACAAGAGCAATTATTTTTAGGGTACTATTTTTTATTCCTACGTGTTGCAGTTGATGTTGTTAAAGTTCCATCGCGTGCAGGGTTACTAAAATTGCCTCCTGATTTGATTGCTGCGCTTCGTCCGCGTCAATGTAAGTGTAAAAATATTAAATTATTGCCAGTTGCTTGTTCATAGAAATTTTTCGTTCTTGTGTAGCGATTTGAAATTAAATATTACAAAATATTATCGTATATTACAAAATATTATCGTGTTGTTGTAGCCTTAATAGGCCTGTATTTAGTATAGACGCGTTTTTGTAATTTTTATATAACATAAAATTATGAGTTTAGAAGGTACCGTATACCAATAAATAACAAAAACTCGGCTTGGACGCGTTATAAGTTGCCAAGCTGCGATTGTAACGAGAACTGAAAAAACATGTGGTCAAAGTTCGCAACACTCTTGATCCCCCCAGGACACTGCTTGCCGTACGTGACTTGAGGATTTCTCCCATCTTGTTCCGTTGCTGAAACACTAATTTCTGTCTTACAAGAAAAGTACACCAGTTTCGTTTTCCACTACAGTTTTACGATTGCTAGATAGCCTACTTTAATCCACCGGACATTCTGTAGTGCGTTGTTGTTGCTAATATCTTCTGACAGAAAAGCTTTTATTATTTACTCCGTTATCGGCAGTTCCAGTTGTTGCGATAAAAATTTGTTCTTTATATTAAGGCACGTAATTTCTTCAACAATTGTTTATTTCTGTCGAAGACTTCAGACCCTCAGTATAACATTGTAAACTCAGCTGGGTATCATATCACATACAGAACCGTGTATAATTGTAAACACTCAGCTTTACGGCTCCATGTTAAATTTCAAGTTACCTTGGACTTTACAGTTAATTAACGATATGGTTTTGTCTTTTGCGCAAATAGGCCTACGAAGCGACTTATATGGTATAACCACGTGGAACGAATACCTGATGATCGTTGTCCCGAAAAGTTGTTAAACTGGGCTCCACGTAGAAGATGGAAACGGAATAGGCTCCTACAAGCACTAGCATATCGTTGAGTGTGTGTTGTATAGCAAACACACACTTATGCTAATAACAAACATATTCTACTATATTGTTACGACGGTCTAACTGATCGTCATACAGTCGTATGGTACAGTGGAAAACAAAATACAATACACCAATCAAGTCACTAAAAAAACCAGCTTTAATTATCATAATTAAACAGTTTGTAATCAACAAGATAGTCTCTTACAACAAGTCAAATAAAAATTGTTCACACGCAATAATAATGTCTACTAATATAAAACACAATTGTATTACAATTGTCCCGTACGATTCTAAAACACATAACACTTCGCCACAATAATTACGAACCGCACTCGAATATATCGCAACTCAAACTGACTGAGCGTCGCTGAGTACTTTTATTTATACCCCGCCTAAAATTCAGAAAGGTCCATACTACGCATCAACAATAAAGGAAAACATTAGAGCGTAATTCATTGCGGCCTTGCACACAGTGCGCGCGGCCGCGCGACTTCTGCTACAGTCTAGCTAACACGTTCAGAATCACGTAGGCACACACATTACTGCCGGATTCCACTGAAACCTTCCAGAAAGACGTAGATTGGTCTGTAATGTCGCAACAGTATTAAATGTATCTCACAGTATAGAGATGTTAGGCTAGTAGGCCTACAGGATGTTATCTTGACCATCATCATCACCATAGGTCTGGTCGCTTGTGCCATATTTCTCTCGTATTCACTCAGAGTAACACGTCTTGCTACTCTCTGAAACCCATTTTCTGTTTCAGTTCCACTGAAAACGTATAGTTTGATCAATCACTGTTCTTTTACTCGGAATGTTTAGTTCCGCACGGGTTTTGCAAGACTGCTACATGCTAGATGCGGTAAATTTTACAATGTTCTGTGTATTGTCTTGTACGTCCGCCTGCACTCACTGCCCAGGTTCTTATTCAGTCATGTACTTATTTATCGTTTTTGTTGTCCAGTCCAATACCAACTTAATTATCACTTGTTACGTTTCTTCCTTACCTGTTGTTACCGTATGGGTTGTCTCATGGTCTCTGTAAAAAAAAAATAAGTAAATAACTGATTATAATTTAATGCTGTAAAAATTAATAAAATGTAGAAGTAATGGTACTCAAGTGCAAGACAATCCTTATTGATGTCAGTAGCATTTTTGAAATTTTCATGAATTTCTGTTAACGAACATGTCCAGTATCCCTTCCCTTGGATTTTCGTGCTCAGTATTATTCAATTATGTGTCGCTTGAGCTTTTCAATTTTGTTTATGAGCTCTGGCCGGGAATCAATATCGGATGTTGATAGAACAGCTGCAGTCACAAAGGCAGCTGCCAGTTGCATACAGTTTTTTTTTTCATTTACCGGAGGTGTGAATGTGCAGTTTCATATATCGTCATTTCGCATCATTTTAATGATGTTATTTAAACTTCACAAACGTTCGTCTTTCTGTACGCCTGTCTGTACGTCTTTGTCGCCGCTCTCTCGATCGTTTGTCTCTGTCTGTTATTTCTTGGTCTACCTCTTTCCTGTCTCCGTATCGTTCCGCGTTTCCTCAGTTCATTCTTATATATTCAAACGAACAGATCCTACTAGTTCTCATTTCCAGAGAGTTCCCCGAATACAGAAATTTACGTTACAGAATGTAATGACAGATATCACTTACAAATGTGAGTTGTCAAGTCAAAATCTGTGGCTTTAAAGTTATAAATTTACCTGTCACATTTGAAAGAGTAAACAAAAGTTGAAACGGTAGAATAGGTCAGTAGTGTAATTTCCTAAGCTTTAACAGGTAACTACACATAGGTAGCAAAGTAGAAAGATCCCCATTACTGTAACGTGACCGCTTATTAGGCAGAATGAAGTTCGCGCAGAAGCGATAATGAAATTTAAAGTTGTCTGTGTCTCTTTATGGGGGGCGAAAGTTGGATATACTAGTTACAGCAAATACAAACATAATCCAGAGTGCATAAACGAACATTACCCGTGACGTAAGAAACGTTGGAGGAAGTGATACGTCGATACGGAAGAGGTTAATATAGGGAGCCTATAAACGAAAATCGATAATTGATAACAAGGGATCGATCACGTAAATCGAATAGGCACACAAACACTGCTGAAGGAATCTTTGTGATTAAAATATCATACAGATGGTAGATGTTTTGGCGACATTAAGAAGCGATTTTAATTGTGCATTCAAAATGTAGTAGCTAGAGTACGTAAAACTCACGGTACCGAATCAAGATCCCGTGTACATGCGTCCAGTAAAAGAAGATCAGCAAAATAGTAGGGAATTTACGAACACTCGAGAAACGGAAAATCGTGGAAAACGTTTATTGGCTAACGGATGTGCATGATGGGCGGTGTCTTGATGAATCCAAACTGTACAGTTTCTGAACAGACTGAAAACGGTTTGTCTCGGAGAACTTTAATTGAGTAATCTTGAAGAAGCCGAGAAGAATTTAACGGCGTCGAGCGGCGCTAAACAAAGGGAAACTCTCTAAGTGTTGTGGCGAAAAGGAAAGTTTAGGCTAGTTTTTGAGGTCAGATCACTTTATTGAGTTGTAACAACAATCGAAGTCGAAACAGGCAGCGAAGTCGTTGATAGACGCGGAGCCGCGGCAATGAAACAACCGAGAGCCGAGGAAATTACGTAACGCAACGTTGTTTGTAATGACGCGCTAAAGGAAAATATATTGTGTACGTGGGCCGAGTCCAGTGGAACGGGAAAGTCGATGATTTTGCACACACATACTACTAAACTCTTGTGTAACGGTGTCTCGTGTCAGACAACTTGTATTTTGTATCAAGTTAGATTTCAGTAACTTCTATAAGAATAAATTTCCTTTGTCTGTCTCTGTCGATCTTTCGTGTTCTTTGTTTGGTCCTGCCTAATCGATTTTGTTGACCTATAGTTGGAAATGACTATTAAGATACCAACAAAGAAAAAATTGCAGCAAAACGCGTTCACTTGCACTTGGCAACGCATCTACCGTGCGTGCACACAATATAATTAAATGAGTACCATATCTCTGTGCTGAACAGAACTAAAACTGTTGTAATACTGATGCAAAGTGGTTTGCGATGTATGTTTTATTACAGACAGGTCTCCGATATACGTGAAAACTGCCGTGTAGAGGAATCGAGTAAATCGCAAATGTGTCACGATAGCGTAATATGTGGTGTTGCGTGAAGTAAACGTAGGAGTGAAATAAACAATATTATATTGCATAACTACTATTATTATCAAATAGTAGTTACTTCTGCAAGTAGATTGTATTATACGAGGTGTGTTAAAAAAAAAAGACCGAACTTTTTGAATAACACCTGAACAACACGCTGCGACTTTGAGCGCGCCTAGCAATGGTATTTGATAACAAACTGCCATTTATTCTGTTCCGCTATCAGCATTAGTCTTTGAGATATATCAGATTGAGTGGGGACGTGCGCACGCTGGCCGTCGCGTCGGATTAGTGACAAAGTGATTAAGAAAGACCTCGAAGAACAACGTGTACGTATGAATTTTGCTGCAAAACTAGGTTAAAACTTTACAGAGACATTCTGGTTGTTGAATGAAGCATACGCAGAGGCTTGCATGAGCCGAACGATTATTTTAAGAATTTTTAAAGAGGGCAAAAACAATGGTCGGTGCAGATCAAAGCGATTTTGAAGATCATGGGAAGAGAGCTCGTGATATGGTAATTGTAAATCATCGTTTAACTCCCGAGACTTTTGGAAAGCCTGCGGATCCATATAAGATCGTAAAATTAAATTTTGATAGAAACATTTAGGTGTATCGTAGCACTGAAAAATTCTTACTGCGTTTAGAGACTGACGATCAGAAAGAGACCCGTTTTGAAATTGGTCAGAAACTGCGTTCCAATGCAAATGGTAATGACAACTTTGGAATACAATGGAAATTGCTCTGGAAAGATTTTACAGCAAAATTTTATATCGTTACGGACGGTGTGTGCTTGTTCCCACTACAGCAGTTGTAGCTCGGAGGCTGATGCTCATGACGGGACGGACATAATGGCATTTTGACGTCAAAACCTGTCGCTAGCAGCACTTAATTGTCCAGCTCGCTCTATGCACAGGTTCACGTGCTACAAAAATAGTTCGGTCTTTTTTTGAACACACCTCGTATGCTTATCGCTTTAATTGACCTGACGCACGTTTCACTGACTGTATCGGTCAGTGTCTTCAGATATTTCTAAATGAATTAACGAAAAATCGTTTTGATTCCATTTCAGTATAAAAACTAACGAATAAATCGATTCAATTTTGATTTAACGTTTCTATTTTTGTAATGTTTTGCTGTTATATGGGGTTGTTGTGGCTACTCCATTAAATGACAAAGAAAGAAATATTATCAAACAGATAGCAATTGAAAATGAATACAGAATAAAACTATCAATAAGTTAGAAAATAAGATAAAACATAAACTTACTAAACAAATACCCAGTAACACTATATTTAAAAATCTACCTAGTAGTGATAATAAGTTATGAAATATACAACCTTTACTTATTATGGAAATATAACTCAAAATCTAAATTGTAAAATATAACACAGATAATATAGTTTTCAATCAAATAAACCCTAAAACTAAATCCAATATTCACCGCAGAATAGAATTTCCAGATCGGAATAAATTTTACGTAGCCAGACAAAAAAAAAACTACTCAATAGATTCATTCATCGTCGCAATGCATTTTTAAAACCAAATATTTACAAATGTAACTTAACCACACATTGTGTAAATAACGTCAATTTACATACATTCAAGATATGAAATTAATTAACAACGATCAAAAAGGTCAAAAAATGAATATTTTGGAAAATCTATTTAAAAACACAATAACAATCATTTACTAATTAAACAACAAACTCAAATGAAATCAAAACAAGGTGATTTATTTAAAATTAAAAATTTATTAAAATAAATTATGGGCTATATAAACATTAAATAGTTCCAATATAACCGCGAAAACAGCTAATTAAGTAAATAAACATTACAACAATCTAAATGAAATCGATTATTCTTTAATTTTTATACTGAAATCCAATGAAAACGATTTCTCGTTAATTCATTTTGAAACCTCTGAAGATACTGATATAGTCAGTCAGTCGAGTCAATTAAAGCGATAAAATTATATTACAATCTACTTTCAGAAGTAACTACTATTTGATAATATAAATATCCTGCAAGAAACTGAATGAGTTACGTATAATACAGGAATGTTAAATACTAGTGTATATTTATTTATTATATTTTCGTTATTGTTATATTAATATTTGACTATGTTAATTAATATTATTGCTATTTTAACAATATTAAGTGTTAACGTTTAACACGAACAAACGACCGTTACGTTCGTATTCAAAGAACATTAATTTGTTCCTTACAGTATTTATTTTTAAATGAAGAGGTAGCGCGATGGAAGAGCGTCCGCTTTGCACGATGTTCGACTTAGTCAATCGGACATCGCCTAACTAGTGTTGCGACACTACAGCGGTCTCAGTAACTTCTACTCGCGATGACGGAACTCTACTCGCGACGTGCGCACGTGAACACACACACACACACACACACACACACACACACACACACAAATGTCGTTCCTAGCCTAGCCTAACCTAACCTGACGTGTCGTGACCTGACCTGACCTGACCTAACCTAACCTAACGTAACAAAAATATTGGAAGAAAGAGGTTACTCGCACAAATAAAAAGTTGTAGAATTAAAATCTGACGAAGTTCAGAATAGGAACGTTTCTAAATGACAGGTTCGGTTAGTAAGTGAAAGTGCGGGGCGCAATTGACCGCGTAAGAACAGGTAAAAACGTTGTTCCGTCGCAACTGATCGAGATCGCAATACGATACTCCTCCTGACCGCGCGTCACGCCATTGTCAGGAGGTGGATAAATGTAGGGATGGTGAGCCTTAGGGATTGTTAGAAGGCGCAATAGGTCCTATGCCCTAATGCTTGAGGGGAAATGGCGACAATGACGGTATACTGTTTAATAGTTTGTGATCGAAGTCGTCGATATGACTTAAAAAGATAGATTAGTAGCCTATTTAGTGTATTGTAGTTGGGAAAGTCTGTTTCTCAGCAAATATTAGAATATTTAAATATTTTACTTAGTTTTTTAGTTATATTTCCATAATAAGTAAAGGTTGTACATTTTACATTATCAGTAACCAGTGAAACTGAATCGAATCGTGTCAAAAGTTACTGCCGCCGCCCATGCTGCTTCTCCCGTTATGTAATGGCGCAACGAAACACATGCAACGGCGTCGGCTCGCAGTTCTGACTAATTCAATTTACATAAATTCGAAGAAGATTTCCACCGTTTGGCCATAAACCGTGAGAGTCGTATTACGATTTACTCCTTTTCATTGTGCACTCTGCAGTCTTGTGTTGGAGTTAACAGTTGGTTAAGCGCAACGCGTTTGTTCCGATTCTGAGCAAGAATAGACTACAGTGAAAACTTTATGTCGACGAAAAATATGCAGATATGTCTAACGAAAAATTTTATATCCTACGAAACGTGTTCATGAACTTATCTGCCAAAGACGTTTTGTTTTTAAAAATTAATGAAATTTAATGAAGTTAAATTAATGAAGTTACTTAAAATTAAAAAACTTCATATTACTGTAAATCGTTAAACTTGTTATCAGAAAACAGTTAAGGAACTATTTAAAGTCGAATGGCAGATCCAGACCCCCCCCTTCGACTAAAGTTAATTAGAAAATTCCTCTCATAAATAACAGGAAAATATTCTCATCCTCTGTGGTAATGAATTAGTCTGAAATATTTTATTTTTCATTTAGTAGGAGGCATTTGTAAGTAGAGATTTGCAATTTTTTTATGAAAGTTTACGCTAGAAGGTCTTGTACGGCTGGAACAGGAAACCTACCTTATCCTGTCTACTTCACCTTTAATCGTAATAGAGTCTGTTATTATATTGTAGTTTATTGCGGTATTTGTTCTCACAAGTGACTGTAAAATTATTATATCGAATTTGGGACCCGTGTATATCCGGTTTCTTGGCGTCCTTCGACGCTCTCTGGTTCCCAGTATCGGATGAAGAGTACATCAGTGGGTATGTGAAGGTTAAATTACAGATGTAGTGGCCCTGTCTACGCGAACCTTAGCGTCCCCGCCTCATGCTAGAGGATCTGGTTACCTCTAACATGTCACGTCTATATCCTACGTAGATCCTAAACCGTAAAGAGAAGCCAGTCTAAGCCGTAACAGATAATCATCCGACCCTATAGAAGAGTGAATTTAGGTAAAGGAATTATACCGTCATTACTAAAAACAACCTTTAGGGCAAGAAATCCCGGTAAAGACCCTTGAAACAGGGATAGCTTTGTAATAATTATCATACAGTATTTGTATAATTATCTGTTTTTCTTGCAACGTCAATCTAGGGGGACTTATGATGCAGTCGTCTGCAGCTCTCTTTCTCTCTCTCTCTGTCTGTCCGTCTCTCTCTCTCCCACCATATCTGTTTAAAACCGCATTGAAACGCATTTTTGGAAGAACTTGGTACAAGAACTTATTTCTTGGTCTATCTTTCGTTTTCTCCCTTCGGTGTTTTCTTCTCATGAAAATTTTCCATTTTTACAAAACTGTAGCTGCCGCTGTTTAATTCTGTGGTAAACATGGTTTCATTATATTATAACCAGTCGTTGCGTTATGGCCACGAAAACTGAATCGGAAATACGTTCTTCCGAGATAAAGCTCCTTCCGGACATACGCTAGAGCGAGCAGAATTTTCAAACAAAAATGCGAAGATCTCTAAGAAAGTTTGGACAACGAAACACCGCTTAAATAAGCTTTCAAACGTACAGCGAAAGGAAGGAGGAATGAAGGGTTATCAAAGAAACAGAATGGTCAGCTACTAGAAAACGGAACAAGAAAGTGCCAAAACCGTAGTCCGAAGACGACTGTGTTGAGATGAAAAAATTTAATACTGTTTATGGATTGTTTTATCTTTAAAACTGCATATTTAGATTTAATTCATTGTTACTTTGTGATAATAACTAGAAAAATAATAATTATTCGTATTATATTAAGTTAATTTTAGTCTATATTTTGCATTCAGATTATATTTAGTTTAGTTAATTTTTATACTTTGCTTTTAGATTATATTTAGTTTTTACAGACACTTGACCTTCCCTTAGCCCTGCAACCGCCTCTCCATCTTCACACCTCACACATGTTCCAATACACGCCCCAAACAGATGTGTCCACCACCACCCTTACATACTCTGTTCACTAATCTCTTTGACAATGGCTTAAGAAGTCGAAACAGCTGTCAGAGTTAAATAAAATCTGTGAAACGTACCAAGTGTTTATATATTTTTAAAGATCTTTGTAAAATTATAAATATAAAATTATTTAGTTGCTTGCCGGTGATTCACTTGCGTAACGTAATTGCTGTAATTGAATTTAAATGCCGTATACAGGAAAGTTGTATCGCACGCACGCTACAAGTAGGCGTCTCCTATTGTATGCTATTGAACCGTTTACCGTCTAATAATAAAGTGACTGTACGATATGAACTGAGCAGCAGCAGTAGCGCTGGTAGTGATAAATCAAGTTCTGAGAGTCAGTAATGTCGAGTGGAGTAATGTCGAGGGGCGGCTTTGTTTGTACTAGTGGCGTCGGTTATTGAAAGTGACGTTCCCTTCAGTTACGCAGTACTTATCGCGTCACCTCTCTCCTTGTTAGCTAGTGGTGGCCTCTAATCGTAAACACACACACCCTACATCTTGCTACGAGCACGAAAGATTTTCATTTTCCACTCAAGCGTTTTCTTTCTTCCCTTAAAACTTTAAAAAACTTCTTTTTGTTCTGTACCTGAGTCCAGTTTACAGTAAGATTGAAGAAAATGGCACTGAAATAACAAATTGGGAATGATGTCTAACAAGAAGTGAAAGAATTCAGGTATTCAATACGAAAAATCGTGAATGATCAAAAGATTCCTAGGGATAAGTTAAGCCTAATTAGATTAAGCCTGCATTCAATAAGAGAAACGTCTATCCATGTGAAAGAATAACAGCTTAAAAAGAGGAAAAATATGTTAAAAAGTTATGTTTAGAGCGTTGCTTTGTACGGGAGTGAATCCTGTTGTACAAGAAGTGAGAGAATTCAGCTATTCGGTACAAAAATCACGAATGATAAAGAAAAATCTAGAGACAGACATTTTACGAGTAATTAGGTTAAGCGGGAAGTTAGCATCTATTAAGGGTTTCAAGCACAGCATTAGGCATTTAAACTGCTTATTAAGACACCTGTGTGCCTTTTGTTGTGTTGCAGTGTATCTTTGGTGGCTCTTCAGAGCGATCGAATCGCGTCTTCCTGTTCTGTGTATCTTACATTAAGATTTCGGCTATATTGTTGGTTTAACATGTTGGGCCTATCATCCAGTATTGGCTACATCATCCGGCTAAACTCGCATTCAGTTCAGAGTACGTGTTGTCAGCAGCCTATTTGTGTTCAATCAAAAAGCGACTAACAGATAAAGAGACAGAAGAGAGAAAAGGAAAGCGTGAAAGTCTGGTTGGGGGGGGGGGATGACAGAGAATTGGGGCTGACAGAGTGATTAAGTTGGGAATAATTTAATTTGTTTGTTTGTACTGTTTGCATTTAGGTAGAGTGCTTCACTAAACAAACAGGGACAGTGTCCAACTATGTGCACAATTTTGAAGTTCTTGGGGCGATAACGGGTGTAATGTAAAAGATAAACATTGTCTGCCTATGTTCACATCGCTCATGAAGTATGCAGTAACGTGATGACGGTGTGTGTGGGGGGCAGGAGAGTTCGCGTATGTGACATTTATTTGAAGTTAGAGAAATAGTTCGAGTCATGGTGATAGTTCCTTACATGAATATGATAAACACTGAGACTCTCCCGCCTATTGTACGATTCCTACAATGACTAGCTTCTTCACATAGTCAGCAAGGCAGATAGGCCTAAATTATACACTGTTCACAGTAACAATAGTAGTTACTAAGCTGTTAAGATTACTAAATCGCCGCGTCTGTTTCAAAGAAATGAATACTTATAATATTGTTACGACGGTTTAACTGATCGTCGTATGGTACAGTGGAAAACAAAATACAAGACACCAATTACGTCACTAATCACCAGCTTTAATTATCACAATTAAACAGTTTGTAATTAACAAGACAGTCTCTTACAACAAATCAAATAAAAATTGTTCACACGCAATAAAAATGTTAACTGATATAAAACACAATTGTATTGCAATTGCCCCACACAATTATAAAACACGTAAAACTTCGCCACAATATTTCAAACCGCACTGTGTAAATCGTCACTTAAACGGACAGAATAATCGCCCGACAATAACTCTGAACTACAATACTACGAACCGCATTCCAATAAATCGCAACTCAAACTGGCTGAGCGTCGCTGATTTATACCCCGCCGAAATCCAGAACATCCACATACTACGCATTAGCTCTATAATACGACGTAATTGATTGCGGCCTTGACACAGTCCGCGCGGCTGGCGGCGTCTAGAGAAGTCTCGCGAATGCATGTTGAAATCACGTATGCACGCAACATTATAGCCGGATTCTTCTGGAACATTCGAGAAACACGTAGATTGTAATGTCGTAACAATATCATATAACAGGGTACTACTAATATAGCTATAAAACAATTACCAGCTGACTCTGCGCTTTATATAGGTCGCGTAAAAGTAACTTAACGACACGTAACAGATCTCGACGTCACCACAAATTCCGTACATCAATGTAGAACCTTCGACAGTGCTTGCGAACATGTTAAAGCTTATTACGCACCTGTTACTTGATGAGTCATCACTTCTGCTGATCAACCAAAAGAGGCTCGACGTTAGTCGTTTTCTGCGTCGTCGTACAATGCTCTGGTTACGATATTATCGTCATCAGTAATTAGTAATGACATTAACTATTCCTGTAACAAACAACGTTCCCTTAAAAGACTAATGAAAGTTACAAATACGCGCTTCTTCTTCTTTTTCATCTTCTGCTTCGTCGCCGTCGTCATCCTCCTCCTGCTGTTCTTCTTCCTCCTCCTCTAGTATCCGGTCGTCTTTATTTTCGTTATCGTACGTTCCTTATTCCTTTTGTTGTACATTCGAAGCTTTTTGTTATAGCTATTTGTTGTTTTTTTACTTCCATGTTCCGTAAGGAAATGGAAGTATGGTGATCGCGAAAAAATCCTGTTCGAGATAAGGGCAGATTCTGATTGTACTACCCTCAAAACACGAAGAAAAGTCATTTTCTGAAAACTGTGTCCGTGAATAACTTCCGCAAATTCAAACAGAATCAGATAATTTTTTCCATATATGCCCGAGTTGTAGAGGATACAAGGCCTACTGATTTTGGTGAAGATCGGTTAAGGGTAAGGGATAGTTTACTTCCAACGTTTTACGTTTTACCAATAGTGAAGTACTTAGTTTTGATAAATAAAGTATCCTGAAAAGAAAGTCATAATAATCCATTGTAGAAGGGTAGATGAAATATCTATAAATGAAAAAGGAAGTTGAATGATGAGGGGGTAAATTTTTGTATTGATGTTATACATTTATTCGACCGAGAATTTAAAAATTTCAATAAAATATTAACATTTGATATCGTTCCATGCTATGTAACTACGGATACGTAAACAAAATAATTTTTCGTTTTCAGAAAGTCACATAAAACAAACGCTGGGCGGTATTCGCTTTTTTCGCGTCGTTTAAATAAAAGATAATTTAATCAAATTAATTCTTAATTTTTAAAATATTAACAAGCAGGTACAATTCGTATTTTGATAGCGTTTTTACTATATTTGGTTTCATTCTGAGTTTTGGTGTACATATTAAAAATAATTTGATAATTAATTAGAACATGGAAGTCATGTATGGTTCTCCATACCGATTTTTTGTCATAGCAAATACATTTTAAAAGTGGGACAGTATTACGAATGATAATTAATGATTTGGTAAACTAATTATTGTAACAACTTTTTTGTATTTTTTTGTATCCAACTATTAACTTTAAATATCGCATAATAGTTTTTCAGACGTACGAAATATTCTAACCTACAAATACGTATACTTTGTAAAAATACAAAATTGTTGCCGTTTTCGCATTCATAATAATCAAGGGTACTTAACGTTAAGTGGGCCTTAACCAAGTGTAACTTCAACCCTGCACTACAGAGCGCGCAATGAAAAAGCTATAAATTTTGATTCGATTCTCACGGTTTACGGCCAAAGAGCCGAGAATTTTAATTGGCGCTGTGTAAACTTATGCAAATTGAATTAGTTAGGATCGGCGCCGTTCGCTCTGTTACTGTGCAGCCATTACAGAATGGCAGTAGCAGTAGCGTAAGCAACAACTTCTAATAGAATTTTAAATCAGTTTCACTGTCGTAAGTGGGTGTACTCAGGAGCAAACACGCACGCACACTGTGGATTCAGACATAAAATATTTATCGATCCGTCTTTCGCGGCACGTCTGGAGTGCTAGAAAATAAACCTCTAAAGTCTACACTATAAACCCAAAATTTGGAGAAACAAAACAGCAATGATTTCTGTTACATATCGTATCTTTCCGTTGTAAAAGAACGGACATGAAATGACGCGCGAGTTTTCTGTATAGTTGTTGCCGCCTCTCGCATTGTGTTCTCTGGTTCCACAGTCGGATGAGACAGTGGGCGAGATAGGGACATACATTGTTCTTATGGGTTTTACGTTCGCTACTATTACGCGACATTTAAAAACCTCGACCGATAAAAATTAAGTAGTATATATGTCTACAAAATGTCACAATGTACACAGAAGTAACAGTATTTTAATTCTTCATATTTTGGTAGATTTTTAGTAAATTTAGCCCGAAAACCGTGTCGATAAAAATTAAAAACGTGATAAAGCCATCGCATACTCGACCTAGGACGTACTAAAATGTAAGCTATCCTCACGCAAGATGTTCTTGCTCCTTAACGATAATTTTTTGCACATGTAGTCCAGATCCAATATACATGATGCACATGCCATTTAAATTAATAATATCCTTGTAGTAACTTAATAAAAATAAAATTTCATACAAAACTTTTAACTTTTTTCAATCGTGAGGCTTAAAAAGTAGCCCGCGAGTAGCCTTTTCCCAATTCAAGATAGACTAACACATTAAGTAACTAATAGATTATAGGATCCAACGCCTGCGTCTATCCATTCGCTTACTCCAATTCTCTATTCACTAATGCGACGTTCACTTCTCCCTCGTGTAAGGAAGTTCATTCATTATTATTTATTGCTGAAACAATGAAGACAACGGTAGATGTAAATTCCTGTATAAGAATTATTGATACTCTTATGCTTAATAGGAACCAGATATCTTGAAGTAATCAGGTTCCCACAGGACAGGCCGTTGGATAGGGATCAGACATGTAGAATAGCGCTGTGTACAAAATCGTTAATTTCCCATTCTGTAAAACACGTCTACAAGCGATTCACGTAGGCATTGCGTTTTCCTCGGACGCGAAGTTCCAAACAGCTTTGTGTTGATGTAATTTCCTTGTGTTTTAGTTTGGTTCATTACCGCGGCTCCGCATCTGTCGACGCCTGCTACGCTGAGTTTCGACTTCGTCTATAAAGCGATTAGACCTACGCAACAAAAAACTTTTACTTTAGCAAAAACACTTGAGTTTTCCATTTGTTTAGCGGTCGATGCCATTAAATTCTTTACCTCTTCTTCCACTTTACTCAACGGAAGTGCTCAACATAAAATCGTTTCCACTTTGTTCGGAAACTCTATACTCCGTGTACATCACGTACTTCTTCGTTTAAAAGTTTTTACAGTACACCGTTTCTTAGCTATTTGTTAATCAATTTTACAAGAATTTATATAAAATTAATCATTCATCAGAGTGAGATGTTCTCTCTCGTTCAGTATATGCACACTTTAGTTTCATGATATTAAAAGTTCATTTCACGTGTGAAAGTGCTCTTGTGTTCTGTAGTGCTGTGAAACGCTTATTTTTTTTATTAACGGGGGTCCTACAGTCTATGCCGCATCCCGCATTTCGATCGCCATTTCTCCCTATCCTTCCAGTCATCACCTTCAATACATCGATCTCTCATGCTTTTCCTAATTCCTGTTCTCCATTGTGCTGTCAGTCTTCCTTTTCTTGTCGTGTTTTGTGGTCTGTAAGTCAATGCTTTCTTTGGCCATCGCTTCTCCTCCATCCTCATTACGTGACCATACCATAGCAACTGTCTGGATTCTATTCTTTGTCCTGTTGTAAATACGCGCCCTGTTTTCTTTCTTATATCTTCGTTTCTAACATGTTGCATTCTAGAAATATTACACACTCTTCTTAAGAAGCCTATTTCCACAGTTTCTACCATCTCTTTCTCTTTATCTGAAAGTTCCCAGCATTCGCAGCCATAAGTTAAAATGGGCTCCACAATAGTTGTGTAAATTGTCAGTTTAGTTTGAAGTTTCATTTTGTTCGACCAAAGTAACGAGTTTAGCAAACGAATAGCCTTTTTCCCTGTTGTATCCTATTTTTGATGTCACTTTTTGTTGTTCCGTCTTCTGAAATAATGCTTCCCACATATTATAAAACGCTTATACTTGGCATTGATTTATACACACAGTTTCACTTTGCCAGTATTTCTTTCTACTGATTCGTCATTTTTTGTAAAGATTATTTAAGAATTAAAGAATTATTGGTTTTCAAATATTACAAAAGTGACGTTTGTTGTGTCCTACGAGCGGTGGCGTGTCCGGCATATGTGGAGGTGTGTTACACGTTACTGACTCACTCTATTACTGCTCGACGTATATCTTACAGCAATAGCAGTTCACGCATGCGCAGAGGGTAGAGTAAACGGCGAACCGTAGCATCAGTCTGATATACTTTTGTGGTAGTGAATTTTTGTTTATAACTTTGAATATCGAATATAGAAGTAATAGGTTAATAATTTAGGGTTTGAACACTAGTGAGGTGTTTCCAGGCTAGGTTAGCATCAAAAGCCATTGAAATGAGTACCAGCTGAGTAGTGTACTTAGTTCAAAATAGATCGCCTTCAGAGGTGTAGATTAGTCATCATCATCACCTGTCCCCCTTCCGCCTTCAAAGATCCTCCAACCGTTTCATCCTGGGTCTGGGTTTGTATTTCCAGACGTATTTGGCCAGTCTGGAATCTGACATTGATTCTAAGTGTTCTTTCCACTGTTGTTTGTAATCTTTTAGTTTATCATTCAAGTTAGAAACATGTAATTCTTCTCTTATGGCCTCATTCTTTATTCGTTCAAGTTTAGTACACCTTTTAACTCCTGTTAAGAACGCCATTTCCGAGGCGTGTATTTTACTGTCTTGTTTCTTGCTTGCTGTCCATAATGCACACACGTAGGACAGTACAGTGACCGCCATAACTTTGTGAAACTTCAATTTTGTATCTTGACGTACCTTGTTTGTGCCACAGATCGTCTGGAACTTACCCAACTTAACATCAGTACCATAAGTACTATCATAGCCGAAATCATTTTCCAAATAATTAAAGTGGCTCACCTGTTCTAAAATTTGATCATTAAACATTATGTTTGTTCTTATTGGTTCCTTGCATCGAAATGTCATTACTTTTCTTTTTCTAGTGGATATTTCCATATTGTATTGTTTTCAAATCTAATGAAGCTTAAAAACGAATTTTTGTAAAGCAGAATCTGTATTTTAAGTTCCAATCAAGTCGTCAGCAAACAGCAGCACATTCAAATATCTGTCTCGTGATATCATAATATCAACGTTCACTTGATGCTTACACTCGTTTTATCAGAGCTAGCCGCGTAACTCAGGTTTGTCAACGTGCAAAGCGTGACCTTGAAACAATTTCCACACTTGGTTGTGGTCGGGGGGCGGACGTTATGGTGTTTGAACTGTGTACGCAGTTCACTGTCACCGCATTAATACTAAATTTATTTCAATTTACGGATAGGGGTTCGAGAGTGCATCGTGTATTTTTAAATGTAGCTCATCTCTTAAATAAACACGATTTCAGTTTACGGCTAGCGTTTGAGAGTGTGTTGTGTATTTTAAATTAGGCTTGCCTTATGAGTGTATACTGATGGTGTATTCATATTATTTTTTTTCTTGTGAATTTGTGTTTACTAATTTTGACAAAGTTGTCAGAGTTTATAACAAATGTAATGTCAGAAACTACACAGTCGCAGCGGGGAGGTAATAAAATAATCTTTAAGGTTTCATGAAAAAGTAAGAGCAATCAGGAGAAAACTGGAAAAGTGGGCTTTATTATTCCAATTCAAAATGCTAAGGCAGAACAGCAGCCGTGTGTGAAGCGTAAACAATGTTGATTGAAAGAATACTGGAAGAGCCTAAGAGTACGTGCATAGCGCGGAATACTAGCATAGCAGCTTCGCATAGATGATCACACATGTATGAGAGGTGTGCATACCGAGGATGAAATAATGTCTGATACATGAGAATAGTGGACAGTGTCGAGTTCTATGCATGCCGCCGTAAGCACATTTTACACCAGATTAGAGACCGAACTGTTTACACTTTACCGGGAAGTGTACATTGGACAGAGTTGCGTGTGGCTACAGTGCGGGAAATGTCCTTGAAGCAACCAATCAGAGCTCAGAAGTATTCCATGTGCGATGTAAAAAAAAACTTGTTTGTTTTGCGAAGAGGATCAGCGATGATATTCTCTGGTATGCGATGTGCGATCTGCTTCGCTATGCACGGTACCGTAATTTGTTTTCACACTGACTGTAATGTATGTGAGTATTATACGCTAGTATTCCGCGCTATGCACGTACCCTAAGACTGTCAGTGGCAGTAGTTATACAGCACTGTGGGAGTCAGCCGTTTGATGAAGTCCAGTCGGAGCCTCTTCCTATGAGTTTATTATCTTTTACTGTATGTATAAACTTCAGCTTTTTTCGAGTTTGCAAAACGGTGTGGTGCTACTCAGTCGCTTTTACCCGCTACTACATGGCATTACTCAGTGGCTGGTGTGAATAGATTCGCTGCAGAGACGCGCCACTGTCCATTTTCTTAATGGTGGAAAATAGTTTAATCATGTACCGTAACGGAGAAGTTCTTCTACTTGATCTTCTCGTACGAAGACGTCGCCGTCATAGACAACGTCTATTCTGGTTGCATCAAATAACGTGTGGTCGGTTGGTAGTGAGACAGTTTTATAATATATTAATGAGTGATCTGAAAGCGGACGATGCGAAGTTTCTTAACTATTATAGAATGTCACAAAACACGTTCGGTCAGCTTCCTAATTTACTGGAATTTCATATCCAGAAGAAAAACGCAAACATGAGGGGGAAGTATACTTGCTGAAGAGAAGCTTGCAATCCCTTTGAGGCGAGTTATAGTATTAGTTCACATTGAATCCTGGTACAAAAATGTTACAGACTTCTTCCCACCCCCTCCCTTTCGTTAATTTATTAACATACTCATTACACCTTAAGTCCCAGATTGCCGGTCTTTGCTCTATTTCTATTATAAATCTGTCCGAATCAAAATTCGACATCATGAAATAGTAAAGAAAACTTCAAAGAAATAGCAGTTCAATCACAGAAGCTTGACAACACTACTCTGGACACTCCTGTGGCGCGACTGAAAGTGGTACGTGTGAATGCTTCAACGCCACAGAGCACGCCGCGTGTGGCGGGGATCCCGTTCTGCCTGTCACAGACGCGTGCCACTAACGCTCGTGTGAATAGTATGGAAAATAAGTCTGAAATGGTTTTAATATACTACTGCTTTTGAATAATTTTTTTTTCCTGCCGATTCACTATAGGCCTAATAAAAATTTGAATCTACAGTTCAGGAAAGAAGTAAAGAGATACGGGATTCTATAAAAAATGAAAGTAAGCGTATTATTTAACGACTACGAAAAAAAAATACGGAAACGCGAGTTCCGAGAGTCTGTCAAAACGTTTCACCCCTATCGCGAATTAGTGTATTAATCTGATCTCACATCCACGGATTCTTCCAGAGATCTCCTGTCATGTCGACAATTACGTCTTTGCGTTTCTATCCAAACGTTAATCGTATAAATCTAAACTATTTCTCCTTCACACTGTGGTGCAGAAAACTAAACAGTTTAATTAATTATAAAACTATTTCCATTGCTCGACAAGCAGCGGTTTTTCAAACTGATCAATCCCCCCCCCCCCCCGACAAACATGAAATACTAACGACGTTTCTTTCCTTTGCGCAAGTAACCTACAGGCATCTTCGTTCATAATCTAATTTCGCTGAAATTCTATTTGAAGGAGAGCACGTTTCTATCCCACAAGTCGCTTGTTTTCACTTGTCTTGTGCAAAATCTACGGGACTGTGTTTTGGGACAAGACACCGTGGAGTTACAAGAATGGACATACAACAAGGAAACTGAGGATTGAAGAACACTGGACGAAAGTAGAGCTGTATCGAAAACACAGGAAATGGTAGTTGCGTAAGGAGAACAGTCAGTCGATCGATTGGTAAAACATGAAACTAGGTCCCCATTGGTACAGAAAGAAGATACACCTCCTATAAGTCTTGGGTAGCCTAAAAGCGTAGGCCAGAAATCGCTGAATATCATTAAGCGGAAACGACGATTGAAGGAGTGAAGCGTATGTATAAAATCCTTCATAAGAATGATTGAAAAATAACGTAATACACGCCAGACATCTTACGGCTCGCAGATGCACTTATACACAGAGTATTCGCTGCGTACAGAATCATTAACTTTTCCGTTCCACAAGACGTGTCTATAAGCGACTACGTACGTACGCGCCATTCCAGAGTTGTGTTGACGTAATTTCCTCGAGATACCGCGTAATTTGTTTCGTTACCGCGGCCCCCCGTATCTATCGACGAACGCGCTGCTCTTTTTCGATTTGACTGTTGTTACAACAACTCTGTAAATTTGATCGTATCTCAAAGTTTCCTCTCGCTACAACTCGTGGGGTTTCCGTCTGTTTACCGCTCGATGCCATTAAATTCTTGGCCGCTTGTTACAGATTACTCAATTAAAGTTCCCCAAAACAAACCGTTTCCACTTTGTTGAGAAACTACACTTAGGTCTTCAGTAGACCGTACACACACACACACACACACACACACACACACACACACACACACACACACACACACACACACACACACACACACACACACACACACACACACACACACACACACACATACTGATCTCACAAGTCGACGTTTCTCAAAGAAATTAAAGTGCCTCTTGACTAATATACTACAGTGTTTCCAGACCAATTTATGTGGAGGCTTATTTGTCCGTTTCCTTATTGGTAATCTGATGTCAATTTTTTTATCTTATTTACTACTGTCTTTACCAGTAGGAGCTTGTACAGGGAGGGTAAAAATGCGCAGCCCTCCTATATATTTTTAATAAAAATTAACAGTACTATTATTACTGCGGATAAGCGAAGTTACTGTTTGGCCGTGATACGATGATCGAAGATGGTGTAAAGTCGGAAAAGTATGGTTGAGTATTGGGAGAAGCCACAGTGACACAGAGGCATAATGGGGAGTTAGACGCTCTAAGCTGAAAACATTGCCTCCTAGATGAGCCGCTGAGTAGAGGGGAATTGTATTCTCTCTAATAGGTTTAGAGGAAAACGGATAGTAGGCCTATACCGTTTCACCCTACTTGGCTTAAAAGGAGCCGCGCGGTGGGGGAAAGCTACCGCGGCCAGACAGTACCAGTGCTAAGCGATGTTTTTGGAGCGGCTAATAGCTGGTAATCGATGTGTACTGCATATTCTCCAAACGGGCCAAACCGGACTGTTGCGAAGCACTCCCGAGGTAGTCTTGCGGTAAGCTGGCAAAAGGGTAGTGTATATTTTTAAAGGGTAGTGGCCCAGCCCGTATGATCGTCACTGCCGCTAGTTTTGTTTCGGCATTCTTTGTCTTGTCTGAGTTAGATGTAATGGATAGTTTAAAATAATTTCTGGCACAGTTATGTACTTTATAGTTTTTGTGACACTTTTCTTAGTTCAGGAAAATGTATTGGCTCTTGGGAAGACAATCCCAGCTGTCAATCCATAATAAATTGCTGTTGTATAAGCGAGTGCTAAAGCCTATCTGGACCTATGGGTACAGCTCTGAGGCTGTGCAAAGAAATCAAACATAAATATAATTCAAACATTTCAAAACAAGGTACTTCGGTGCATTGTTGATGCACCATGGTATGTAAGAAACGTCAACTTACACAGGGATTTAAAAATTGAACTTGTCATTGAGGAAATAAAAAAGCAGGCAGTGAAGCATGGGCAACGCGTCTTGCAGCATGTACACCCTGGGATACGGCGACTGCTGGATACAACTAATGCAACTAGAAGGCTGAGACGAACTAAACCAACCACTTGATCTAATGGATATTAGTTAAATGGGGAGATTATAGCCAGTGGGTTATATCTCTTGATATAAAATGAAATAATTAATGGGTCTTTAATTATGAAATGTAAATTACTAGATGGGTAGTACTCAGTTGTAATAAAAATAAATAAATAAAATTAAAAAAACTTTCCAGTTTTTCTGAATTTATTTTATATACGTAATTACAAAATAAACGAAATGCAAAATAATTTGTAGGTATTTATTTTGTGTAAGCCTGAGTAGATTGTCTTAAAACGAAGAAAATTTATTATGAAATCAGTAAATACCGTATGACGCTCGATCATGTCGGACTGGCTATTCATGGAACAAAACTAAAACAATTAGGACAATCAAAATCCTGTTGGGACCGAAAAACTAAAAACCAGATGTACGCAAACGGATTGTGTTATCTAGCTTTATTTTACGTCATTATAAGGCCTCAAAATGCCCATAAGAATAACAAAATTATTATTTTTTGCAATTTTGAAAAAAACATCCTTGCACTTTGACTGAGGGGAAAACTTCTTTAATTGCTTTTATAGCGGCTGCCTCAAAGTCTACGTTTATTTCTGTTGGATTCCATTCTGGGATCTCTGTTTTTATAATATTGAACAATCTAATGTACGTGTCTGCTGCCTTATTCGGAAGGAGAGCAAATACAACAGGTGCTACATTGGTTTCCTCAGCAGTACTTCCGAGATCAACATGTATTGTATACAGCTGAATGAATTGGCTGCTAGAGCTTTTAAAAGTGCCATCCATAAAAAATTTGCTATGCGTTTTCAGGCATTCTCTGCCTTTAGAGCTCGAAAATATTAATACTCTTGCCCCCTCATTGTTGTCTCCGAGAAGAAAGCTACTACCGTCGGTCATGCGTAGAGTGTTTTCATCTAAGTTAATATCATCTCGACTTCTAGGCTCTTGTTGGACTCCGTGCGCTTGATTCCGTTGTCTGTAGAGTGTTGTCTTTAAATTCGAAAACTGTGGTACCCGAGTGATCAGTTCGTATCCTTTTTGCTGCAAGGGTTCTAGTTCTTCAGCGTAAATCTAAAACGAATTTAGCATAAAAAATTTTTTAACAGATTTGTATATTTCTAAAATTAAAATTAAAAAAAAATTTTCTTCCCCAAGGATGATAATAACGAAAACTTTACAGTTACTTGGGCGAGTCTCGTGTGCTGGAACTCGAGTTTGTTTACATTCGCGTTTGATATATCTAAACGGTATGCGAATGTAAACAAACTCAAGTTCCAGCAAATGAAACTCGGCCAGATTAATAATACATCTTTCTTCTATAATCAAGACAAAATTATGAATCAAATACAATCAAATTATTTACATACCTGTGTTACTGATGCTTCACTTTCTTCACGAACTCGTTTTTTGGCTTGTCTGACCGCTTTGCTGACTTCATTATTGGCTTCATCAGGAACACACTGGTGGGTTGTTTCACTCAAAACACGATTGTCACTTGAAGTTGTTATGCTACCGGAACACGCGAAACGTCTTCTTTTATGGCAAAACCAAACAGCTTCATCCGACTTGTTTTCACGTTGTTTTAAAAACCGATAACCACTAAACAATAAACACTGTTTACCTTTTTTGTGTAGTTATAAACTCCATGTTGTCACAGGTCGATAACACGGAATCGAATGAACAAGTGAGGTACCTGGTCCCTTTCGTCGTGGGTTTTGAGACTCATTAAAATGTTTATTTAGGAAAAGGTTTGTGTCCGTGGCTTTTGGGACTGTTTTCCAAGAATTTTAATTCGTGGCTTTTGAAACTCGTGGCTTCTGGGACACAACCAACCACGCGGTTTATATTTTTCAAGTAATTATTACTGTATGCGGACAGTTAACAACTCGTTTTTGCTAACCATTCATTATTTTTGTTATGCATATTAGATTTCATTTTTGCCGTCCGGTTAACAACCCCACCAGCCACCAATAGCCTCTAATATTGCAATCAAAATATTTACATTCTTCTCCTAGTTCCTAAAAACGCGATGCTTACAAACAATTCCTGGAAGTATTTTAACATTCTTAGTGGATGTATGGTTAACCAGAATAATCGTGATAACATACTACATAAGATCCATTCATATTGAAACGAATATCACAATAGCCGAGAGCGTCCTCGACCCGTCCCCTCACTAGTGTGGCAGGTGTTGCCTCAGTCAAGGCCGCGTTCAAATACGTTCCAGAGTACTCTACAGAACACTGAAATATGCATTAAGTGGCGTGCACATTTAGGATGGAATATTTCTATAAGGCGTGCGCTACCTATAAAAAGCCATAGCAGCTGGCTTGTCAGTTCACTGGTGTTGAGCGATTTCTTTAGTGCGGATCGGGTGTTTGTAGAAGTATTGTACCTAAGTGTTGTGTTATAATTAGTGCTGAATTATTTATAGTTGGAGTTATTGCGTGTGGACAATTTTTACTTGAATTGTTGTAAGAGACTATCTTGTTGATTACAAATGATTAATTGTGACAATTAAAACTGGTGATTAGTGATTTCATTGGTGTCTTGTATTTCGTTTTCCACTGTACAATACGACGATCAAGGAGACCGTCGTAACAATATTTTTACCGAACCCAAATACTATAGTTCTGGATGTAGACATGCGGGTTAAAAGTGATGTCGTTAAATATTCGACGTAGAATTCTTCTCCTTCTCTGTAAACTCATTTATGACAGTTGAACTGATTTCAAATTCTATTACAGGTTACTGCTTACGCCGTGTTTGCTATTAGGTAAAGGCTACAACTTAGCAAAGCAATGTCTACAATACACAACAGATACTGCTAATTCAATTTACATAAAATTACATAACGGCAGTTAAAAACTCTCCGCCCTTCGGTCGTAAACCGTGAGAATCGTATTGAAATTTATTCCATTCTGACTGCGCTGTGTTGGAGTTACAGTTCATTAGGCACGGTGCTTGACGCTGTAGGTTAAGCACTCCGATTACGAATGCGAAAATCGCAAAAATGTTATGTGAGCGCGAAAAAGTCTAATTTGTTGTGCGCGATAAAAGAATTTATAGAGCCGACAAAAATGTCTGTAAAATTTAATAAAGTCAAATGTGAAATACAAAATGACTGAAATTAAAATTGCGTTAAATTTTTGTAATCAACATACTCTGAGAATTTACAGTGCTTTTGTAATCAACTTAACTAATCATAACGAATAGGCCGGTTATATATTTGGTTTTTGCCAAATATTTAGTTAGTGCCTGATACTTTGTAATGAAATGATTGATACAAATTAGTATCACACAAATTAATGTTTCATTAGTGTGCTGCTAACGTATTCCAGAGCGTAGCATGTAAAAAGTATGAAAAAACAAATGGAACGAAAAAGTAGGTTTGATTTTGCGTAACCACATTGAGTGTTCGCACCTAATGCTTGTAAATGGATGATGATTATGGTAATCAAAGTGATAGTGACAATCTGGCGGTAATGACAGTACAAAATCAGAAAGAATATTTGTATTGTCATTAACAAATGTTATCAGTTACTTAAAAAAGTGAGAAGGGGGACATGTCATGCACCTTGATGCGTTTCTTTTGATTGAATGTGCCATTACACTTAAGCAAACCACACACGAGCGACAACGCTGCCGGACTTTATAGTCCATAGATCAATGGTTCCCAAACGTCTCAGTCCGTGGACCCCCCAAAAAATTAAAAATTTCACAGACCCCGTCTGAGTTATCAAATAAAACAAACTGTAAATATCATACAAACTCTTATATTTTAATTAAAATGTATTAAAATCAAAATTCTCTTAACTTGCAAAATTATAATATTAATGATATCAAACTTAGTTTAGTGTGAACAATGAAGCTGCTTTTGACCAAATTAGCTCTGCAGTATTAGGTTTAATGTTCGATAATTTCAATATTAAGTCACTCATGACATCAAGTTTATTTCTTAACTTTGGGAACCTCGGCTCTATCTTTCCAGCCACACATGTCAAAATCCAGCTACATAGGCGTAAAAGCAGCTACACTGAAAAACGTTATGCTTAGATACAGTGCTTATACGCGAGATAGAGTGCTTATAAGCAAGATACAGTGCTTATACGTGGACTAAAACAACGCGATTATTTCTGCGTTGATGCGGCGCTCTAGTCAGATCGGTTGACAGACAGATCTGCTACACGACATGATTTAAAGACATTATAAAGCCATTAGATTAAAATTACTTTTACAATTATAATTAGTTTGAACCCAAAAAAAAAATTACTGGAATCTTCTACTAATTGTTTTAAGATTCTGTAATTTAGATTTTATTCTATAAATAATCGGAGAAGATTATGGTATATTCTATTTTTTCTTAAAAGTGTCCTCGGACCGTACTTTGGGAACCACTGCCACAGATGAGTAGAAATTTTATAAAAAAATTGATGATTTGATTATACTTATCACATGCAACCTACGAAAAACTGGAATGGCAAATACCCTAAATGTGGCACCTTCTATTTTCTCGCTGACTTCATGCTGACGCAGTTCTTGTTGGCTTGACGACGATTGAATAGGAACACATCATTAACATAGACCATCGCACTCTTGATAGACTAAAGAAATCTATCCTCCAGCAAACCTTTCAGTTGGTCAATTAAAAAATTGCACATATCATTGAATTTCAGGTAGAAAACACGTGTTTGCACGATAATGACAGACCGTATCTCAGTAATATGTGAAATTTCTCATTGTGGAAACAAGTACGAAACGTCATAAAAAAGTTGGCGTGGTTACGGCGTTAGCACTCGATGCGTGCAAGTTGATGATCATAATCGTAACCATGACACCGATGATGAAGACGACGACGACTGATAAATATCAGGAAGAATATTTGTGTCGTCATTAGCTAAGATTGCCGATTCCTGAAGAAACAGGAAAACTTAAATCATCCATGCGCCTTAATGTCTTCATTTCTTTTCGATTATATTAATTTATTTCTTCTAATACACCCTTTGGGTGGAATGATAATTATGAAAGTTATAAACAAAACTATTTAATAGTTCGTTTTACGTTGTTATGGGGACATAAATTGCCAACACTCTTGCAACACTTCATTAATTGCATTAAAACTGGTGTTGACAAACAAGCTGTATTTCCCTTTTCTTCCAAAGTATTAAAATGCAAGTAGGCGTCATCCTTTGTATGTTAATGACCTTTTAATGTCAGAAAGTCGGATAAAGTAGTAGCAGGACACGAAACGAGACAAGCAGAGCCTGTTATGATAAATCGTGTTCTGGGAGCCGGTATTACGGCTCATGAATTGGCATGAGTGTTGACGTAACGTCGAAGACAGGCTTTGTTTGTACCAATGACGTCCCCCTTTACTGTTATTGAAAGTGACAGCCCCTCACTTACAGATGGCAGTTACCTTGTGGAAGCTATAATCACGAATCTTAAACAAACTTTTGTGGAAACTCGTAAATATAGCCTTTTGCGCGCGTATTTTTATTGACTTATTTTTTTTTTTTTTGATCTTATAATAATATTGTTAGCTGTTGTTCAACTTTTGTTTTCCTTGTTCACGTTCTATAGAAGCTCTTTCATAAAGGGGGCACCACGATCGCCCTTTACAGTTGTGATCAAATTGTCGCTTACGTAATGCACGTTATCATTTGTAATTTACAGAATAGGTCTTAAGTCCCTTGATACTAGAAGTCCTTGGCTTAGTAGTGACTGAATTCCTGAATAAGTAAATGAAATAAGTAGTATTACTGAGTTACTGAACTAACTAAGTAACTGAGTACTGAGTTACTGAATAATGAAATTTTTTGTGAGGTTTTATTATTAACAATACACAGTTTTTATAATATTCCTGTCGATATATCGAAAACATTTATTGTTATTATCAGGACTTGTACACGTGAAATACAGAATTAATCGAAATACCTACATATTCCTACGTTGAGATAAGAGACAATTACGTGAAATTTAAAATGCGGCATCGTTCAAGGCTTTCCCAGACGGCATTCGGTCGGCGCAGCCTGTCAAGATCGTGCGCTGACCTAGCTTCTAGCGAATTCCAGAATGCTCATGCAATTCTTCCCGACTGGTCGGCCGAAAAGTGGTAGACTTCTGTGGAATGTATACATTATAATAAAAAATGTAGGCCTAGATAAGCGTCAGCGGCCGGCTTAGCACTCAGTTCCGAACCTGGCGACATTATAATGCGGTTCGGAGTTATTCTGGCGGTTTAGTGAGAAGCGATTATTGTGTTAATTAGTGCGAAACTGTAATAAGGTGACATTCATTGTTGTTTGTTGTACACATTTAACTGGAGTTATTGTATAAGAGCGCCTTTGTTGATTTCTAACTATAGTTTGTGTCTAATTAAAGTTTGTAATTAGTGACTTCATTGGTGTCAGTTATTATTTTCTACTGTGCAGCACGACGATCCATGAGACCGTCGTAACAATAGTAACAATAGTTTTTTTTTTTTGCGGATGTGTGTATATATTGCGTATATATAACGTACACACATAAGAATAAAAATAATAAATAATAATTAGGCCTATAACTATTACGTATATATATAATACTCTTTATATATCTGATAAATATTTATGTATTGCCTTTATACAGGCTCTCATGATGACAATAAATTTTGTTGAAACGTCTATACCAGTGTTTGTAAATTGTGTGTTGTCAGTGACTGATCTCTCAAACCTTTTAACACTGGACGTTATTGTAAACGCATTGCATTTTTGTCAAGCGACTCATGGCCCGCAGCTGGTAACAGCGATCGTTGACGAGATAACTAACTGGATAACACTAGTTCCTGAAATAGTGCACGAATCAAAACCACGGGCAGAGAATACGGAAGTGTTCAAAAACACCGATATACTCTTCCGACAGGCGTGTAAACGATTGTGCTAGGAGTGGCAAGTAGCGGACTTGAAACATTAAGACGTACACAGTCAAGCTAGAATATATATATATATATGATATCATTTACAGAATACAACTATAAAATGGTGTGCATCACGAGCGTATTATGGTCTTGAAGACGCTCACTACATTTGATGCCAAAAAACACAAGGAAGTCACCACAACACTTCTTGCAAAAGGCAGAATGGTGAGCTTGTTAACACCTAGACAAAATGCTCTGGAGAGAAGTCACCAGCGGAGGATGACTGTAAGGGCACCGGAGTCACGGTTGATTTTCTTGTTCCTGACGTACAACGGCACCTCTGTGATCAGTGTTAAAACCTTTAATCGAAAACTCAGTGTGATTTCGATATTCGAGTGTGAGTCGGTTCCCTGCAGTTCCAGCCCCTAATTCCATATCGTGTTCAAAACAGATTTGTTAACAAAATTTCGTACTAAGCTCTAACTTCAGTCAACCAATAGAGTATGCTGAGTTTATAATCAGCTTCCTTCTCTCAGACTATACTTTTTTGTATTAAACTCCAGTCCAAGTTGATCCTTAAGTATTTGTTTTCGTCTGATTTTAAAAACGAAATACAAAGGAGATTTTGCAAAATAACGCATGTTTAGTTTGCATATTCCTGCAACATGCGTATCGGATTTGTGTTCACTTGTTCTAAAAAATCTCCTTCATTATAAATATCCTGAATGTAGTATAAACGATAGTATAAAAGAATCAGATAGTAGAAATGTGACACAGAGAATACAACTAACGGGGAGTTAAAGGAGAGAAGTGGAGAGAAGGATGTTCGTGATTTAATTACGTGTTGTGTAGTTTGGCAGAATATTTTGCCAGACACACGGACAATACCCAAGTATGTGTGTACAAGGTAAAGTCCTCGGGGCGGTGACTGATGTAACAGCAAAGATAAACATTGTCTAACACTGCGCATGACCCTGGGGGCCATCTGCCAGTGTTCACTTGAAATATGCAGCACGCATAAGTTGTAAGTTTATGGTCATTGTTATGTTCGAGAGAGAGAGAGAGAGAGAGAGAGAGAGAGAGAGAGAGAGAGAGAGAGAGAGAGAGAGAGAGAGAGAGAGAGAGAGTGCATATGTTCTAAATAATTCTTGAAACATATATTATAATTCTTTCTATATATTATAATTTACGAATAGAAGGAAATATCATGAGGGCCATGAACCTGGTTGCTTTTAGTGTTGTTTCTTCTCCTTTGCACATGAATCGGTATATTATTTTCCGTGAAATAATGTACTTAAAAGACGTAGGATTTTGACTCAGTCCTGCATGGAAAATGTACACGAATAAGGTTGAAGGTCAACGGAGTAAAGGATAAAACTGTTTACGAAAGATTAGCATATGTAAACGCTACAAGGAAAATTGTTTTGTTTAATTTTCTATGTTTATAAATTGAATTCATGTCTTTTCCTCTTGTTAAATATTTGGACGAAGGGTTCCCGGCGCGCAGTGGCCCAGAACAACAATTTCGGATGAATCAAACAAAAATGTGTTTATGATTCCAGCAAAATACATTTTTTAATTATGCGTTAAGGCGGATTTTTGGATTTTAAATTTGTATTTCCAAATTTGAAATCAAAACAAAATCTCATGTATACATTTCTTGCAGCTTCAGCCAGATTAACGCTTTTGATAGTAGTTACACTGACGGGGCCCTTAAGTTTGGGTTTCCAGTACTCAGATTTTTCATTATAGCAACTTCAGACCTTTCCCCGCAACCACTACATTCTGTACTAGTCCCAGATACATTTAACTAGTTTTCTGAAACATTGTGCTGTCGGAAATTAATAATCTAGTTTAACTTGTGGAAAATATTTTACTTATTAATATGGCATAAGAACAAAAACCGTTCGATGTCATAAATTTGGGGCTTCGAGAAGTTTATTTAGAAAATCGTTTATATGTGGGTGTTTAAAATAAACAGTTTGGTCAGAACTATTATGAATTGAAGGTTTTAAGGAATTTTGAGCAAAAAATGTGTTTCATTGACCACTATGTGTTTCTTTAAGCGTATGGTCAAAACATCGTGGATAGTGTCAAAACATGGATGGGTGACCACATGGGTAGAAAGAAGGTACAGTAGGCCCTATCGCTACGATTATGAAAGGCGGGCCATATAGTTGGTTGGTTGAACTGCTAACCGTTTTCAACTGGATGGGGAATCCACTCTTGTAAGCGTCACTTACACCAGTGTCCTATTACATAGAAAGTATCATCTTATGAAAGGAAACTATTGTTACGACGATAACAGGATAAACGGTGAAATAAAATAATTTAACACCAGAGAATTCGTTACTCACAACTTTGATAACGGCCTTTATAAACAAAGGCACTGGTAAACAACAGAGGTCAAGTTTCCAATTGTCCAGGACGCAATATCGCAAGAAATAATAACTCAACAATTTCAAATCCCCGCGCACAATAATAATGAACTACTACCAACGTTTTACACTAAACCACTGACAAGCAACTCGCATCAAATTTCAAGTCACAACACTTACTTATCGCGTTGCTTCGTAATGCGCAACTCGTAAGTGACGACGCTCCTGAAACCGCTTTTGTGCTTGGCCTCTATGGCGTAGCACGTTACGAAATTGTCTTTGATGATGTTGGAATAATCGACCAGCCTTTGGAAGGCGTAGAAAGTAGAGGGTTCGAATTGCGTCGTTAGCCGACCTTGTAAAATCACTACAAAACTGCGACACGCTCACTACTTAACTTGCGTGTCTCACAAGCGTAAGGACATGAATAATAAAAGAGCGTAAAAGGTGGTCTTTTGCTAACAGATTTGTGGGCAGATTTAGAAACAGGTTCAAAGAAACGTAAATTTGAATACAGAAATGTATATATGGATACGTTTATAGGCTTTCATAATGCAGCGAAAAGATGCTACTTTATTTTTAAGCACCGTATTTTGCCACTTAGTTGCCTAGCAACGGCTTCTGAAACGTGTCTATATTTACGAGGACAGAATTAAGGAGGCGCGTCCTGTATGAGCGTGGTGAATATGTAAACACGTATGGTAGAATGTTTTCAAATAACATCAAATTCTTAGCTTCATTTTCTCAGTGCGAAGTGTTATTTGGCTCCAATGAAAAGAGTGTGCCTTCACAAAATTGTTTTTTACCGTACTGTAAACTGATGCGTTTTGTAATGAAATTTAACTGTATATATTGTTAGTGTACAATGTAGTCTGTATATTACGTAACACAGTGGTGTAGTGGATAGTGCGTTGGTTCGACACACCGCGCGGCTTGGGCTTCGATTCCCGCCGCGGGCAAAATATTACCTCGCTTTTATATGGTCACTCTCCCCTCGCAAGGTTCTGGCAAATGAGGGAGTTGTATCGGTGCCTAGTAATACCTTCCTACTTAGACTGGCAGTTACGACGTTAAAGTGTAGTTTCCATGTACCTTTGAGAGAAACTATAAACGTACATATCAATTTCCATGTACCTTTGAGAGAATCTATAAACGTACATATCACTTTCCATGTACCTTTGAGAGAATCTATAAACGTACATAGGCCTATCACGGGTACGTGTGGAGAGACCTTACAAACCAGTGCTGGCACAGACTATCGTGCGAGTGACGTAGTCTTTATGTAGCCTATTTATGCGCGTGCGTGTGTCGCTGTAAGCACTCCACTGTTTATATATTGGGATCTCAAATATTCTATGACTCCATTTTTTCACGTTCACAAATGGTCCTAATTCTTTTCCGGTATTTACGTTTCTACCAGCATTAAAGTGAATATTGGTTAGAATCAAAATACAAAAAAAAAAGTTCACTTTTTAAAAATATACATCAGGTAAAAATAGTCAACACAAGTAGGCCTAAACCAAAGCAGAAATATAGAGATAAGAAAATTTCTTTAAATTAAGATTAACGAATGACACCAGTGGCGAGCCTTGGGTCTAAAACTAAGGGACTCGCTGTGTGACCTCTTTCATTGTACGCTGTCTTATGTTCAGCATGAGTTTTAATTACATATCCTCCGCTCAACAGTCCGTTAAAGACCAAGGCGTACCGCGCGGCTTTTTGTGTTAGTGTGACGGTGTATGGCTAGTACTACGCGCCACCAGCCGATAGTTGCGGTATTCACAGCCAGGAGGCGGCGCTGTTATCTCAGCGCCTACTCAGTTTGCCTCACGACGCTGAGTGCACGCCGTACGGAACCTCCGCCGGGAATTGAACCCGGGACCACGAGCGCATCGATTAACCCGCGTTAGCCACTAGACCACCTGGAGGCTCTGTTTAATTACATATACTTTGCATGATTACGTTTTAATTACACAAAAATTAACTTTAAGTTTATTTTGTAAATATTTAAGCTTACGTGTAAAGTGTTTAGGCCTACTTATTATTTGTAGTTTACCCAATGGTGACATTTTAGCCGGTTCGCACCTGTTCGCCCGATTCGGTTGTTAATTTTTTATTAGTCCGCTTAACTGGCAATTTTGATGCACTAATCGCATTCAGGTTCTCACCGATGTTCTAAGTTTATGTATGAAGGCTATCACGCCCGGAGTAAAATCAGAAATTACCGGGCTGTTGCCCGTGGTCTATTGCTTAACATTTTGGTTCATTCTAAACGTTTCGGCCAATAAGCAGTTCCTCTACAGTGAGGTGCGTTCGGCTTGCCGTCCACTTGAACTCGATTATACTGAAGATGGCCTCCGAAAGTGAGGCCGAAATGTAAGCAATCGATCACGCCCCAACAGGCCGGTCATTTCTGATTGAACCGTCTATCTGATCTTTGCACGTCTATTCTATAATCACTAGCGTTCCGCGTGAGCGATGTTCTCAACATGATAGATATTCTATACACAATCGATGATCCACGTCTGTATTACAACGCATTTTAGCTCAGGTTATGTTTTATGGTTTTGGTATGTGTTTTATAGAGGTTGTGTTGCCTTAATTCTGTCAATTTCTCGCGTGTTTTGTGCTAGCGTCAGTTTGTCGTTCGTCGTGCGTGGTTTGTGTGTGTTGCTTTTTAAACAACGAACATCCAACGTAATATAGCCTATAGGGTGTTTCGGGAAAATAATAAAGTCACAAAATCGCACTAAGACTCAACTATCAGGACCTGAATAGAAATTCAGCTTCATTATTTAAGTAGACTACAAAGACTTTTGTTTTACTGCTGTTTTTATTGGAGGTACATGTGGACTTCCTTGGTGCAATGATAGATTTGGCATTCGTGTAATCGCTGATCGGACACACACACACCTCCTCCTCCTTTGTCTTCTGATAAGACTAGTGAGGGCACCCTCTCCTAACCTTGAGCGTTGTTCTATAGGTATGTTTTTATAAGCTTTAAAGAAGAGAATGATCCTTCCCTTGAGACCCTTAGACACCGGAACGGTCATTACCGCCTGGGTTGGTTCACGCACACATCTGGAAGAAGTGTTGGATTCCATTCTATGTCCGCCATCGACTCTTTATGCAATGTTCAAGTGTAAATAGCAGTAAAAGCTCACTTCTCAATTCAGAAAAGTAAAAACAAAAAATTAATACTTTGACTTACTTTCATAATTGAAACTACCTTTTCTGGGAATTTACTATTTCTTTGTGTACTTCAAATTTCTTTAAATCTGCAAGGCGCAGAAGTTTCACTTCCGTAATGTCACTGAACTAGCAAGTTCTGTTTGTTTTATTGACATAAATTATCTGGAATAACTATTTTCTTCATGAAGATTTTTCATCTTCATTGGAAAATGCCTACTCGTATTCTTTTTCTAGACACCGGAAAGTCAACATAGTCTCTTCAGGTTCAAAATTAAACACAGTATCTTCAGTTTTACTCCAAAACCAGCTTGCGGTAGTGGAAAGATTTTCGAGAATTGAAAAGTACAGACTACAAAAGAGAATATTATTTTGAAAGTTAGTTTCATTTGGTGTTTGTAATAAGCCTAAGTTTTTTATGATTAAATATTTCGTGTTCCATATTTTAGCGCACGAAATATTTACGTTCTGTAACGAAATATTCACGTACTTGGATCGACTCGCGCGCCTCCGCGACTGTCTTTTGCAACGCACTCGGCCCACGTGCAAGTTTTATTATTTAGTTCAGACGCAGACACCGGATGGGACTGACTCGCTTAGAAACCAGGTGTTCACTCGCCGCCGGTCCATCGCTAAACCATTTACTTTTTTTCATCAAAGCAGTTAAACCCTTTAATACCTGCCATCCATTATTCCTACAGGGTCCTGCTTCCCTGACTGTGGTATTCAGCCTGTTACGAATGTATATTTATTTTATTATTCCATTAATTATATAAAATTTTATCTGTATTTATGATAGTGCTGTCGGTACGAACTTTGTCGTACTTATGTGTATTTAGCCCTGTAGTTGGACGCCATATACGACTTTATATGTAGTTTGTTATGCCCCACGTTCTTTGGGAGCCATATACGAATGTATATTTATGCAGATTTAATAATTGCATAAATTAATTAATTAAATAAATTTTGCTTATTGTCCCGGGTTTGGGCGGCATGTACAAATATAATATATTACCACGCGTTGGGCATCATGTACAAATATACATGTATTATGCAAATTTATTAATTGCATAATCTAATTGAATTTTTAATTGTATAAAAATTTTCTCTTGGTTACAATTATCTACTAGAATTTGCTTCCTCGTGTCACGTGTTGGGACACCATATGCAACTGTAATATATTTTATGTTTGTCTCTACTTGCATAAATTAGTTAAAATTATTCAAAGGAGTTTCCATAAGTGTAAGTTTTTATTACAGATCTTGTTTACTGCTCCAGGACGGGCATGCCATATCTGATGATACGCTCTGATATCACTGAGCCATAATACGCCCCGCGTGCTGGAGCACCATATGTAAACAGGTGTTTTGGGTGAATAACAATCATCTGACTCAGACACTATTAATTTTCGTAAACAATACAAATTTAATTTTTATAAACGATACAAATTTATTATATGTTTTCAATATCATTTAAATACTGAATAAAGTTAGTGTTTCTAGACAACATATCAAATACACGATGCTGTTATATTATCTCTACGTTATGAACATCTACGAAATCAATAAAGACTAATTAATTAATGACCATATAAATTTCAATATATCCTACTCTATGGATTCATATTTCTCAATTTGCGTTACTTTTGAGCAATTAAATATATGTATATTCAACAATTAAATAAATGTATATTCTACGATTAAATAAATGTATATTCTACTCAGTGGCGAGTTCTTTTTGAGTGGCAGGACAGTGGCGACCTAATCTAATGTTACATGAATGATAATAATTTACTTGTTGTCTGTATCCAAATTGCGGTGATTAACTGCGTCGTACCTCTCATCCTACGAAGAAATCCAGGCTGAAGATACGCCAATTAAATTACACTTGACACTTCGTCACGACACTATTTGTCCCACATTTTATCCGGATACTCGCATGAACGATAATGACTAATTGCGTTAACTCGAATATGACTTCATCGTCTAAAACACTTTGCGTGTAGGTTCTTTGTCACTTTTGATGTACGCGTGCAATAGTTTATGCTGCGTTTAACTAGAGCGATTGTACCATTTATACTGTATTCACAATGCAAATATAATTGGTTTTAATTGCATTTTAGTGAGTTAAGAACGTGGCACAATCTTACTATATTGTTTCATGTCACTTATGTCACGGTAATGTGATATTGTCAATACCTTATCACTCGCATTAGATTCATAAAAACGAGATTTTTATGATCACAAAGTCTGATCGTACTTAACTCGACATTGTCATAGTATTTGGTCACGGGTTAGTTCTACAGTTTTACATAGTCTCTGATACACTCCCGAACGATCTCTTTGCTTGTATCAATACACTTTGCTACCGTCCATCTGAAAGACTTTGGCTGGTTTATACCGAAATAGAATTGACTGACAAAATTTAGAATACGACCGAACTGAGACTGAACTCTCCAAATCGACCGAACTGAGATTAAAATAGACTGACTGACTGATTTTTATAGGCTGACTTAAATTGTTTGAAAATTGGAAATCGACTGAACTCTTCTTCTCTGCGAACACCTTATTTTATTACTTCAGCAACACGACTCCCTCCACGGATGTCATACCCTTACCACAATCACCGTCATGATTGGTTTCTCGCATCAGATTCTGCGAAGGCTCCTCCTGGATACTCCGGCTGGGGTCTCTGGTCTACTTCCCATTCGCTCTTCACCCTTGTCTCCATGTTGACGTCTTCTTTACACCCGCCTTTGCCGAATTCCTTGCTCTTGATAGGTCAGCCAAGACCCCTCTCTAAAAGTCTTGCTGTCCACCATCTCCCCGTATGACGACGGACCAAATTACACGGTTGTCTGTTATGTGATTGTCTTACGTTCCCAAGTGTCCTTTCTAAGCGATTTCCTTTCCGCACATGTGTGTACCATAACCCGGGTGTGTCGAATCGCCGTATTGTCCTCGACTTCCCTTGTTACGTTCACACGCTGATGGTGGTCATCTTCCAGGAACTAACATCTGTTCTGCAGCCTTACAAGATGCTCCGTATGTCGTGCCAGTAAGCAAGTTTCCCGCTGTGCAGCTATATAAGTTCCTTTGTACCTAACTGCATCCGCTCTTAGACTGCTTTTGTGGAAAATGTTATGTCCATGTGCAGCCGCTAACTCACACGTATACGTCGAAAATGTTGGCGTCCCCTTAGTACACTCCTTGTCGGTAGTTGTGATGAACTGACACCGTCTTTTGTTTCTTTGTTATTGTCGCCACTTGCGCTTATGTCGTTCATCCATGTCCAACATCTGTTATGTGCCAAGGCGTTGTCCTTCTTAAATCATTGTCTAACGGCGGCCGTTTGGCTATACCATGCATCACTCTTGACAGTTGACGCCCGCTACAGTGCCGTTTACGCAAAAAAAAATTCTCTGCCGTAATTGCTTTACAGAGTCCCCAATTTGGGTTCATTGATGAGTCCCGAATCAAGGAATCGCAAATTAATGCCCTTGCTGAAGTTTCATCAATGGTCATTCTTCGTTGAAAAGAGTGTAGTCACTAAAGATCATCTTCCACATGAAAGAGTGTAGTGTCACTTACCCTTTCCTTCCCCCTTTTTCAACACTGTCTGTCATTATTACACCACTGTCGTTCATAACCTTGATACTGAATTTATTGCTCGCTTGTTTGAGATTATGAATCCATTTACAGATTTTCTAGTAATTATATGGTTAAGTTAATATTCATTTACATGTTCTATATCTACAAAATTCCTTCCTTTTAGGAAAATAAAGTAAAAGAATATTCTTTTGTTGCTAACTAGTTATCACATTTTTTTTCGTTTAGGTTTTTAATATTTATATGCATTACTCCTAAATAATCTATTGGCTAAAATTTACATTTTGTTGACAAGCGTTCGACCAACTTGGTTACAACAAAAGAAAACACAATAAGCTTAAGTATTAATGATAACCTATTCACTCTAATTATCCTTGGTTAGGTTTTCCAAAGATTATATTACAATTTGATTTACGCTAAATTTTTACACATATAAACATTACTACTGTACTTCTTATACGTATCAAAAAAAAATTTTCTTCCCCTAAAATTCTACAATTTCTCAACAAAATCTCATTTCAATTGAACAAAACTTTATTTACATTCCCCTTTTGTTTGAACTTAACAACTATCACACTATAATTCTCATTAAAGTTTTTACGATTACACAATCTATAATAAATGATTTTTTTTTCTATTTTACATTCTTGTAATTTATTACTGCTTGTTGTACATTCCAATAATTTATAGCTAATTATTTCAAATGATTAAACAAACCTTTGTTTACTTTCTCTTATCGATTACTATCTTATCACGTACATTATTCAAAATTTTACCATGAAACAAGACATTTAAATTTTTACAAATTAGTCTATGATTTCACTACTAACTATAACACAATGACATAGTTCTTGATTTATTTACAAAGACAATTCTATCTCTTAGCTAAGCAAACTTGAATGGTTTGTTTTTTTTATTACCGTTAGAGGCGTTACGCTTTCCTCTAACTTCTCCCCACTTAGCCGTTGAGTAGTTTGCCTTTTCCCTTCTTTACGTAACATAAACGCACGTCTTGTCCTTAAATAATTTGATGTATTATTTATCACGTTGATTTCTTTCTTTAATCTCTTTCCTTTCGGGAATGATAAGCTTTTAACTGCCTTATGTTAAATCTGCCGCGTATTTTCTGTTCATCGCTGCATTCAACCAAGATATATGTAGCTTCCCCTAAGACCTGTTTCACCTTATAGGGTCCACAATATAATTCACAAAATTTGTCAATTTTCTTCTGCATGGCATCCGATTGGCAATATGTCCTTACCAATACTAGATCTCCCAATTTAAATTTGGTAATTTTGTTATCCTCGTTCATTTTCTTTGCGTGTTTCTCTCTCTTCAGCTTCATCTTCACGAAGATTTGGCGGTTGTCCGTTATGCTATGTTCATGTATTTCTTGGTTTAAGTACTTTTCCCAAACGCGTGCTGGTCTCCTACCAAACTGCGCTTCGTATGGTGTTACTTCAATGGTGTCGTGATACGTTTCATTAATGCAGCTTTCGATTGTTGTAATGAAACGTGACCACTTAGTGTGTTGTTCGCCGACGAATATACGGAACATGTTTCCTAATTGTCGATTAATACGTTCGGCAAGGTTGGCGCACGGGTTGCGAATGGCAGTGTACTTCGGTTGTATTTGAAGTTCACTCAATCCTTCCACCCATTGTTTCGATGTGAACTGCGTCGCATTGTCCGTTAATATTGCTTTCGGTTTTACAACTTCTTCGATGTATTGTCGGACTCTCCTGATAGTTGCGGCCGTTGTTGCCCTTCTCAACGTGTATAACTTCACGTATTTTGTAAAGTTATCAACCATGACGAAGATGTATTTTACGCCACCCATCGATACTGGTAACGGTCCGTAATAATCCCCGCTAATGAGTTCTCCTTTCTCTGATGGTAAAATTGGTATCGTTCCGCCAAACAGATTCCTATTTTGGCTATCCTTGCAACGTTGACATTTGTCACAAGTTTTTACGTACTCTTTAATTTTCCTTGACATTTTGTCAAATGTGAAACTCTCCTGTAACAGTTTGGTACATTTCTTACCTCCTAAATGGCCGTACATCTGGTGTATTTCGGAGATGATTATGTCCGTAATACTCTCTGGCACGTATAATTTCCATTTGTTCTTACACTTTCTATACAATTTGTTATCAACATACTTATAAAACTTACACATATCATTTTCATTACCATTATCTAGATTACCTATAATAGATCCTAACTTCGTATCCTCCTTCTGGAATTTTCCTATGTCTCTTATCATACTACATACGTCTTTCTTCATTTTTATAGTTACCTGATTTATCTGGTATTCAAAGTTCTCATCAACTTGGTCCTCTTCCGTTGCATCTTCTGGATATCGGCTGAGTATGTCGGCCACTACATTCTCTTTACCTTTACAGTGAAGGATGTTAAAGTTATATTCTTGTATGGATAGGATCCACCTAGTTATCCTGGAGTTGTTTAGATGGCATTTATGCATGAAAGTGAGTGCTTTATTATCAGTTATCATCGTTAATGGTTGACCCAAGATATATATTCGAAACTTCTCTAAACATCTGACAATGCTTAAGAGTTCCTTTTCAGTCGTGAAATAGTTCTTTTCCGCACCCTTAAAAGTTTTACTCGTGTAGGCAATTACACCCACATTCCCCTCTTCATCCAACTGATACAGTTGTCCACCGTAGGCGTATTTACTCGCATCGCATTGAAGAAAATATCGTTGGTTGACTTTCGGAAATTTTAATATAACCGTTTCAATAAATAAATCCTTTACTTCCTTGAAGCATCGATCTAGTTCTGATGTCCATATAAACCTTTTATTTTTTTTTAATAAATCCAGTAATGGTTGAATCGTTTCTGCATACTTAGCAGTAAATCTATTATAAAAGTTAGTCAATCCTAAGAATCCTTTCAATTGCTTCTGGTTTCTCGGAACTGGGAAATTTCTGATCGCAGCAACCTTTTCTTCTGTTGCTTGAACTCCTTCTGTAGTTAAGCGATACCCTAGGTAGGCGATTTCTTGACGAAAGAATTGCGATTTATCGAGGTTAATCGTTAGGTTTGCTCTGCGTAGATTGCTTAATAATAAATTCAAATGTACCAGATGCGTCTTGACGTCGTTCGAGTAACAAAGACAGTCGTCAACATAGATGATTGTGTTTTCCTTCACCGGATCTTCAAGTGCCATGTCTAGTCCTCTCGTCAGAGCGGCAGAACTGGTGCTTAATCCGAATGGTGTTACTGTATATCTATAACATTTCCCCTCATACATGAAAGCAGTGTAATCGCGACAACATTCCTTTAGTGGCACCTGCCAAAAACTGCTGGTTAAATCCACTGTGGACAGGTACTTCATTCTACCACACCTTGCTAAAATCTCTTGGATAGGAGTTGGTCCTTCATAGTCGGGAATGGTAACACTATTGATTTTTCGTGCGTCCAAACACAGCCTGACGTTTCCGTCTTTCTTTATTACGGCGACCATTGGATTAATAAATGGGCTATTTCCCCTCTCAATTACACCGTGTTTCAACATTTTGTTGATTTCGGCATCAACTCTTTGCTTGTATGCAAGTGGAATTGGCCACCCGCGTTGGAAATAAGGCGTGTTGTCCGTTACTTTAAATTCATGCTGATAGCATTCCATTCTCCCTGGACTCTCCCGAAATAAACTTTTATTATTCATTAAGACTTCTCTCAGATCTTCTAACGTTTCCTCATCCACACCTGTTATGTTGTCCACTTTCGCGTTTATTTTCTTCTCGATTTCATCCTCTTCTTCTGCTTCTACTACTTCCATGTGTATAATGGGTATGCTGACATTTTGTTCTTCCTCTCTTCCTCTAAATTCGACGACTCCCTTTTCCACGTCAATCAAACATTTTTCATCTTTCATAAAGCTAATACCTAATATACAATTTCTAATTAAATTTGGAATAATTAAAAATACGCAGTCTATCTTGATATCACTAATGTAAATGTCACATAAGATTTGTTTCCGTACAAGCTTAGACTTACTACCTACTGCACTAATAATCAGTGTATTAGTCATGCTTAATTCCTCATATGGTTCTAAATAATGTTTATTTTGGTTGAACCATTCTTCTGACAACGCATTTATCGCGCTCCCAGTATCCAATAAGGCAAGGACCGTAATATTATTATTGAACTTAATTAATATTTCTGGACACTTAGAAATCCGTTGTTCGAATCTTAATTCATCTTCATAAGTTAATTCATTTCTAAGATCTGGTAATAATATGTTGGTTTCGTGAAGTCGGTTCTTGGTCAGTATATCGGCTATCTCATTGTATGGTAGGGTTAATTTTTTTTTTCTCTATCTACGTCGTTCCCCTTACCAGTCGAGGTCGACGCACCGTTGTTTACGAATTCTAAGGAATTTATGGGCTGTCGGTTAGTGTGTCGTCCAAACCCCTTAACGTTGCGATCGTTTTCACTCTCTTTGTTCGGCAAATGCTGTTTTTGCTTCCAGCTGACACCCTTATTGTGAAATGGTTGGGGTGTGTTTGTTGCTTCCCCCACACCTCGGGCATTCACCTTCTCGTGACTCCCTACAAAGTCATTATCTCTAGTTGTTCGCTGATTAATCGTGGCGTACTCTGCAATCAATGATTCAAGGTTTTGGATTGAATTAATCCCCCTTGTCACCACAGCAATTTCAATATTCTTACCAAAATGGCGCGCTATCTTTTTGATTAGCTGACGATCAGTGATAGCTGGCGTTAATTGGTGACTTTCAAGAAGCTTGCGCTCCATATATTGAATTGCGCTCAGATTGCCCTTCCAATTAAATCGACCAAATTCTAGGTTGTCCCTGACTGCGTCCTGTCTCTCTTCTCCCCAATACTTTTGTGTGAAGAGGTCTTTAAATTCATCAAAGTTGCGGATTTGGTCTCGTATCACCCTCCACCAAATCGCGGCGTCTGCTTCTAGATGCCGACCGATCCATTTGACATCGTCACTTGGGTAGAATGTGTTCTGGATTTCGGTCAGTTCTTTGAGAAATTCGATGGGATATCGGTCTGTGCCGTTGTATTTTAATTCGTTGTTATGCGGCCCACCTGTTCTTGCGGTCGATCCGACTTCTGCGTTGGCTAATTGACGCTGTAGTCGTTCTTGGCCTTCTTTAACTTTGGCGATGTGGTTTCTTAATTCTTCTAGCCGTGTCTCCTTCTCTTTATCTGTCTCACTGATTTTCTGTACAGCCGACCGTTGTCTGTCATCTACTTCTACGATCTTCTGTTTTAACGAGTTTACTGCTTCTCCTTGTTCTGTCCGTAGTCGTTCTACGTTGTTCATGACAACTCCTTTCAATTCTTCATTCCTGCTGTTGGTTTCTTGAATATGTGTGTCTAGTTTGTTATTTATTTGGTCTACTGACTTTTGTGTATTATTAATTGCTTCTTGCCATTCTTGTCGGTCCTTCTCTCTCAATTCTTTACTTTCTTTGGTATGTCTTGTTAATTCATTCTTCAACTCTCTCATTCCACGTTCATTCTTTTTCTGTAGCTCGCTAATTTTCTCTTCCCATTTCTTGGTGTGTTCTTGCAATTCTACTTTTATTTTTCCAATCTGTTCTTCGTTCTGTTGTCTCATTTTTTCGCTCATTTTTTCACTCATTTCTTCATTCTGTTGTTTAATGAACTCGAGCAATAACTGGAAGTTCATCTCGCGAGGTACTAACGATTGTCCCCCCGCCCTTGTAGTCTCGTCGGCGCTGGTGTTTTCACTCTGCGTCGTATCTTCCTCACGTCCTTCGACGCCTAGCTGGTTGTTCACGTCGAACTCCATACTATCTGAATTATTGTTTGTCATTTTCGCGCGACTACGCGTAATCATTCAAGTATGCTTAACTAAGACTATTTCTACTACTGACTTACTGTCTAACAATTGTTTATAGCCACTGCCTGTCCTCAGCCTACTCACTTATAATATTTATTATTAATTATTCGAGCAATCGCTTCGTGCAATCGCGTTGGGCGCCATTTACGAATGTATATTTATTTTATTATTCCATTAATTATATAAAATTTTATCTGTATTTATGATAGTGCTGTCGGTACGAACTTTGTCGTACTTATGTGTATTTAGCCCTGTAGTTGGACGCCATATACGACTTTATATGTAGTTTGTTATGCCCCACGTTCTTTGGGAGCCATATACGAATGTATATTTATGCAGATTTAATAATTGCATAAATTAATTAATTAAATAAATTTTGCTTATTGTCCCGGGTTTGGGCGGCATGTACAAATATAATATATTACCACGCGTTGGGCATCATGTACAAATATACATGTATTATGCAAATTTATTAATTGCATAATCTAATTGAATTTTTAATTGTATAAAAATTTTCTCTTGGTTACAATTATCTACTAGAATTTGCTTCCTCGTGTCACGTGTTGGGACACCATATGCAACTGTAATATATTTTATGTTTGTCTCTACTTGCATAAATTAGTTAAAATTATTCAAAGGAGTTTCCATAAGTGTAAGTTTTTATTACAGATCTTGTTTACTGCTCCAGGACGGGCATGCCATATCTGATGATACGCTCTGATATCACTGAGCCATAATACGCCCCGCGTGCTGGAGCACCATATGTAAACAGGTGTTTTGGGTGAATAACAATCATCTGACTCAGACACTATTAATTTTCGTAAACAATACAAATTTAATTTTTATAAACGATACAAATTTATTATATGTTTTCAATATCATTTAAATACTGAATAAAGTTAGTGTTTCTAGACAACATATCAAATACACGATGCTGTTATATTATCTCTACGTTATGAACATCTACGAAATCAATAAAGACTAATTAATTAATGACCATATAAATTTCAATATATCCTACTCTATGGATTCATATTTCTCAATTTGCGTTACTTTTGAGCAATTAAATATATGTATATTCAACAATTAAATAAATGTATATTCTACGATTAAATAAATGTATATTCTACTCAGTGGCGAGTTCTTTTTGAGTGGCAGGACAGTGGCGACCTAATCTAATGTTACATGAATGATAATAATTTACTTGTTGTCTGTATCCAAATTGCGGTGATTAACTGCGTCGTACCTCTCATCCTACGAAGAAATCCAGGCTGAAGATACGCCAATTAAATTACACTTGACACTTCGTCACGACACTATTTGTCCCACATTTTATCCGGATACTCGCATGAACGATAATGACTAATTGCGTTAACTCGAATATGACTTCATCGTCTAAAACACTTTGCGTGTAGGTTCTTTGTCACTTTTGATGTACGCGTGCAATAGTTTATGCTGCGTTTAACTAGAGCGATTGTACCATTTATACTGTATTCACAATGCAAATATAATTGGTTTTAATTGCATTTTAGTGAGTTAAGAACGTGGCACAATCTTACTATATTGTTTCATGTCACTTATGTCACGGTAATGTGATATTGTCAATACCTTATCACTCGCATTAGATTCATAAAAACGAGATTTTTATGATCACAAAGTCTGATCGTACTTAACTCGACATTGTCATAGTATTTGGTCACGGGTTAGTTCTACAGTTTTACATAGTCTCTGATACACTCCCGAACGATCTCTTTGCTTGTATCAATACACTTTGCTACCGTCCATCTGAAAGACTTTGGCTGGTTTATACCGAAATAGAATTGACTGACAAAATTTAGAATACGACCGAACTGAGACTGAACTCTCCAAATCGACCGAACTGAGATTAAAATAGACTGACTGACTGATTTTTATAGGCTGACTTAAATTGTTTGAAAATTGGAAATCGACTGAACTCTTCTTCTCTGCGAACACCTTATTTTATTACTTCAGCAACACGACTCCCTCCACGGATGTCATACCCTTACCACAATCACCGTCATGATTGGTTTCTCGCATCAGATTCTGCGAAGGCTCCTCCTGGATACTCCGGCTGGGGTCTCTGGTCTACTTCCCATTCGCTCTTCACCCTTGTCTCCATGTTGACGTCTTCTTTACACCCGCCTTTGCCGAATTCCTTGCTCTTGATAGGTCAGCCAAGACCCCTCTCTAAAAGTCTTGCTGTCCACCATCTCCCCGTATGACGACGGACCAAATTACACGGTTGTCTGTTATGTGATTGTCTTACGTTCCCAAGTGTCCTTTCTAAGCGATTTCCTTTCCGCACATGTGTGTACCATAACCCGGGTGTGTCGAATCGCCGTATTGTCCTCGACTTCCCTTGTTACGTTCACACGCTGATGGTGGTCATCTTCCAGGAACTAACATCTGTTCTGCAGCCTTACAAGATGCTCCGTATGTCGTGCCAGTAAGCAAGTTTCCCGCTGTGCAGCTATATAAGTTCCTTTGTACCTAACTGCATCCGCTCTTAGACTGCTTTTGTGGAAAATGTTATGTCCATGTGCAGCCGCTAACTCACACGTATACGTCGAAAATGTTGGCGTCCCCTTAGTACACTCCTTGTCGGTAGTTGTGATGAACTGACACCGTCTTTTGTTTCTTTGTTATTGTCGCCACTTGCGCTTATGTCGTTCATCCATGTCCAACATCTGTTATGTGCCAAGGCGTTGTCCTTCTTAAATCATTGTCTAACGGCGGCCGTTTGGCTATACCATGCATCACTCTTGACAGTTGACGCCCGCTACAGTGCCGTTTACGCAAAAAAAAATTCTCTGCCGTAATTGCTTTACACTGTATATGGAGAATTTAAGATAAGGTAAACACAAAATTTATAATTTGAATATTCTTTTTTTAACAGTTCACCACTTGCTCGAGTCTTATCAGAGGTGTAATTATTTACCATACAGGTTTTCATTACTTGAGATTTTCGTAATTTTTTAAGTGACAAAATACCTCACAGTTCATTCGTTACCAGCTGTGAGGGCTTTTCATGATAATTTGTACTTACGCCGCGTAATTGTTCTATGCTTCGACCTTGCAGGTAGCGTGTGGACAGGCATCCTATCCAAACAAGCATGGATGACTATAGAGTGCGCTCTGTGAAACGAAGCGCGTTGTGGGGGACAGTAAAAATTAAAATTAAAACCCGGTGTACGTAGCTAAAGAAAGCTTGTGCTGCGCACTTCTGAGAAACGTAAACTCGAATGCTTACCGGGCCCCTTTACATTGTTGGAATACGACTTCTTTTCAGAAAAGCAAATGTAAATAAAGAAGGTATAATTTGATTTTATTCGCAGACGAAATGAATAGGTACAGAACAAACCACTTTGGGGACACGGATTCCATCATAATACAAAATAAAATTTCACGAGTTCTCTTCCAGACAAACAATAATAAATACTTGGAACGGGAAAGAAACGCAAGTCTGCCTACATTGAGCGGAGATTAACGGTGTGTTCGTAGAGTTTCTTCGAGCAGACATTTGCTTATTCACAAACGATCAGTAGGAGCTAAGTTGTCGCGTCTTGTTTCCTTATACCTATTATTTTCCTCAGCTTGTTTGTTATGTACGATATCTATTGAAAGCAGCGATTTTAAGTCATAGAACGTAAAGGCGAGCACACGCTTAACAAAATCATGTCTGTGCAAGTCTCAATATATGCGGTAGACGCCTCGAATTAGATCAAGATTTGTTAATGACCGCGTAATGTATGACACGTAGGTTTTATGTGCAGTAAGCGTTCCTTAAATGCAGATTTTAATGTTTCAAATGTATTTACAGCGATATGTATTACTAATTTGGTCAGTGAAATACGTATTTAACATTTTTACACTTTAAGATTTTAAAAATATAAAGCTAATTGATTATTCGCGAATAAAATAAAATAACGTTATTCCTATATGTTTTGTGGAAGGTAGCCACCACTGTAGCCTGAGGGCAAACCCTCATTCTAGTTCCGAAGGCTCCTTTTACGTTTCTACGATTACCCGGCCAGAGAAACCACATACGCTTACCAGAGGAGGGCAGGTAAAGTCCTCGCCCCTCCACTGGATATGTCAACGAGCGGGTCTGGGACCGTCTCGTCGTAAGGAGACTAACGTACTTCACCGCTATGGCATATAAAAACACAAACTGTAGATACAGGACAACGTTGCCAAGCGGGGACCTTATGGGGCGGCGTTTCGGTGCCCGGACAATGGGATGGTGGAGTCCAGCCACCGAACTCGAATCAGGTACAGGCTCCTGCACTGCCTTTTTCACAGACCTGAACCCCGGGTCGCATTACTGAGCGCTGGACGCACACTTTGTCCCCGAAATTCAGCTCACCGAGGTGGGGATCTCGGAAGGAGAAAGAGCCTTCAGTAATCAGTGGTATAACCCCAACACACAACCTTCCCGGAGCCGTAGCGCCAGGCCCACCTGTCGAGTTACAGCCAGCCATGCGACGACGTTCTCTGAACGGTCCTCCCCCACCAGAATAGGGGACGCCGCGTGGAGGCTTCGCCTGCTGTTCACTGCACACGCTCGTAGATTGGACCACTGGGACAGTGGTTGTTTCCCAGTGCAGCTACTTGCCAGGGATACTGGGGACCCTGGTTCCCGTTCGCCAGACATCCGCCTTAGCCCGGCAGCAGTCACCTCCTATCCAACTGGAAAATCGTTTTATCCCCAGGCCTCGACGGACAGGTGGGTATCAGGTGGAGATGACGGAGATCGGAGCCACCGGGATGGCGGTATAGGGCCTTTTTCTTGTTTCCAGGGTTCAAACCCCAGGTTCCCACCTTCGTGGACTTTTATAGCCTACCCACAGTGGAACTTCCTAATATCTAAATTCGATGACCCGCTAAAAAATTCGATATTCAGAAGTAGTCTATTCGTTATAATCAGTCAATATGCCCATTCCAATTTATTATTTTGAGAATTTAGTACATTGTAGAAATATAATTTTGTACATGGAAGTGTAAACAATCAGGTCGCAGAGAACACCCATTGTGTTACATACATCGTTCGTTTTCTGTTTGCCAGTCCTCATTGATGAGAAACAATCAACTCACGGTACATAGAATATACGGTAAAGTTCACGCGCAGGCCGCTGACAAACAGTGACGTCACATGTGGCAGCCACACTGCATACACTATGTATGTTTGTGTTTTGATTCTACAACGTATCGTAGGCCTACTGTTAATGCAGTATTTGGATGGAGTTATAGATGATCGTGTGTAAACAGTTTAAATGACCAACGTCATAGTTTTTTATATTACATTAAATTTAAAGCGAGACGCCGATAAATGGAAACCAACATGTTTCATTAATCAAACTCACCTAATTATAAAAAAATTCATTTTATTTTCTGTTGCTCGATGAAATAATGTTTACAGAGCACTGTTATAATAAAACATTAACTTCAGATTCATATAAAATACTGAATATTGCAATGTCATAATAAAGTAATAAAACCTTAAATTCAGATTCGTATAAAATACTGAATATTGCAATGTCATAATAAAGTAATAAAACCTTAATTTCAGATTCGTATAAAATACTGAATATTGCCATGCCATAATAATGTAATAAAACCTTAACTTCAGATTCGTATAAAATACTGAATATTGCAATGCCATAATAATGAAATAAAACCTTAACTTCAGATACATATAAAATACTGGATATTGCGATGCCATAATAATGTAATAAAACCTTAACTTCAGATTCGTATAAAATACGGAATATTGCAATGCCATAATAATGTAATAAAACCTTAACTTCAGATTCATATAAAATACTGAATATTGCAATGCCATAATAATGTAATAAAACCTTAACTTCAGATTCATATAAAATACTGAATATTGCAATGCCATAGTAATGTAATAAAACCTTAACTTCAGATTCATTTAAAATACTGAATATTGCAATGCAATAGTAATGAAATAAAACCTTAACTTCAGATTCATTTAAAATACTGAATATTGCAATGCCATAATAATGAAATAAAACCTTAACTTCAGATTCATATAAAATACTGGATATTGCGATGCCATAATAATGTAATAAAACCTTTACTCCAGATTCATATAAAATACTGGATATTGCGATGCCATAATAATGTAATAAAACCTTAACTTCAGATTCATGTAAAATACTGAATATTGCCATGCCATAATAAAGAATAATGTAATAAAACCTTAACTTCAGATTCATATAAAATACTGAATATTTCAATGCCATAATAAAGTAATAAAAAAAAGAAATAGGCCTACGACGAATAGTCGTATGTGTAGTAGCTGTATCTTTAGAAGACTAATTTTTCCTTATTTTTAATGTATATTGTTCCTAGCAAGTGGACTTTGGTTCTTCTTTGGAAACGATTGCTTTGAAGCTGTTCTAACTGAACTAGAAAACTCTAATTGATTTGTGAAGCATTTTATTTTGTAGCCTTTTATTTTATCGTTTTAGGAAGGAACATTCTTTTAAATTCGATTCCATTGAATCTCTGTTACTATATTATTATACACAGTTATCTGATTCGTTATCATTTTATTGAGCGAGGAACATTGTGAGTGGAACGTGCAAGCAAGGTATAATATTTGTTTCCTTTCTTGGATTGGAGAGCATACGATTAGTCTCTTTACAGACGAAAACTACCGTAGCAGCTTTTTTGATGTGTAACGAAAACTAAGTTATGTTTTGGCGATTTTCTTATGACATTCTACGGTGCTGCATTGGAAAAAATGGATTAAATTTTGTATAAAAAGTGAGACAACTCGCTCTACTGTGGTGAAAATGTTGCGGAACATATGGTAATAAGCTTCAAATGGTAAAAATATTCAAAAATTATAGTGAATGAGTTAAAGATCAGTAAAAATTCTGGCATTTCGTACGATGAGTTTTCATCAATTTAGATACAAAGCTAAATAAAGACTAGTAGTGGGACACTTATGTGAAGCTGTTCTTAGAAAACGACCATCTTTATGGAAATTGCACCCCCTATAAAAATACCAAGGCGAACGTCTTTGCTTGTTCAAAAAACACAGATTGGCTGTACTCGCCAGAACATCTCGCTGCGATCTTTCTACTTCGCAATAATGAAACTTACCACGAAAGGACAACATTTGAGAGAGAGAGATGATTCTATAGTATGTGCAAACCTTAGAAAAAAATCATAGTGCCATTATTCTATTGTGGTCGAGTTACTGCGCGCCTCACAGACACTCCCCCCTCTCTCTCTCTCTCTCTCTCGCGCGCGCACACACACACACACACACACACACACACACACACCCGTACGAAGCAATGACCGGTAAGCTATTTGTCAGAAAGTTAAGCGCGCGCCCGTGTGTGATTTAACAATGAAACAGACATGTATTTATTTTTAAATCGCTAAAACAGTTAAGGTCAGTTATATAAGCAACTTTTAACAACGTTAATGACTCTTTTACTTTCCCCTATATAGTTGCGTTGTTGACACAGTCTTGTATCGCTTAAACAAAAGCCTACAATGATACCAAAATGCCGACGGCACGACACGAGTCGGCTTTATTGAATGTGATAAGCTGCAGTTACTGAATAACACTGACACCCTACCCCACACACAAGGTCATGTATTATGCTGAACTGATATTATTCATTAGTCATTACTAATTAATAAACATGTGAGATTGGGATTAAAATACGACGTGGCACAACGCTTATAAGAAATATCATTGCATCATACCCAAAGTTTTTTTTTCTAAGGTTCGCACTCGCTATAGTATTAGTGAATATTTTGTATACAATGAATTCATTTCTAGTTTGTTGCAAATGAACTGTAGTCATCGTAACGAAAACTAGTTAATTTTACGTGGTATTTCGTTAGACGTTTCCACATTATTCTATGAAATGTTTAAATTGGCATTTGGTGATTCTGAAACATCCGCAATTGAATAGCCCGTTATTGTACTAATTACTGCAATGATGCATACTGACAGACACATTGTAAACTGAATTTTGTCATAAACTGATGAGTGTTTGGGGTTAATTTTACGCGAATCGTATTACCAAAGGTATGCTCAGCGTATTCCTAGAATTACGGTGTTGAAATTTTCTCTGATTAGCTAGGCACGTACGAGTCTAATTAGTAGGTTTAATGTAATGTACCTCTCAGCTGTTTTAGTTAGACATTATTCTATATGTAGGTCTGTATAGAGTAGACTACATACGCAAACTATAACTTGTGTGTGTGTTTGAGAGTGGGTTTCGGCTGCGCACTCCCGATCGAATGTTTCCCGAATCTTTCTCTTGTCTGATGTAGTCCCTCATTTGAAACGTTAGCCTTCGGTGTCAAACAACTGTTATCAGCCGTAATAAAGTTTTTAACTCGGGTCAAAAATATATATATATATATATATATATATATATATAAATTCAGGTTTAACCCGAATAAATATATAAATATATATAAATAAATATTTATAAATATATAAAAATTTTAACTCGCGTTTATTTATATTACAACATAACATATTTGTTGTATTTAAATTTATGGAGCCCCACGTTCGTTGGACGCCATTTTACAACAACAACAAATTTACAATTTAAATTTAATTTGGGTATAATGCAATTTGAGTGGCCCCAAGCTTTTTGGAGACAATTTACAACAATACAAATTGATGTATTTATTTATATATTGTGTATTGAATTCATAGGTAGGTGTAATCGTAATAAGAAGATGATACGTTATTTACGTTTAAAATCGTTCCATTATTTATTTAAACAACATCTATCATATCGGATATTAATCAATAACTCATTATTCAATCGTTTGTACGAAGTTTTCGTACATACCTTATTGCTAACAAATTTATACATAAGTTATGTACAACTCTTATTATCTAATTGTAATTACTTTAAAATGTTTATTTTGCTCTCGGCTTACTCATGGTGTGTTCATATTCTTTGCAATTGCTGATTCATTAGCTTCAACAAAATAAATTTACTTCTATTCAAACTTTTTTTATATTACTTTATTTTACTTTCTACTGCATATGCATTTTTTTGTTTCTGTATCATCAAAGACTTTACTAATTTCGTTAATTAGAAAATTACTTATTTCTCTTATCATTTACGTTACTAATTTCTAAATTTGATACAAGAAATACTATTCTAATTTTTACTGCTTTTACATTTTTGTATCATTTATTATTTTTAATATTGATTGAATGTCTTCCATTCAAACTTTAATTAGCGTCTTTAAAATGTTTTTTTATCACCTCGTTGGACGTGGTTATTCATCTGTACGTCCTCCGTGTCCTTCTGGTCGTGTCCTCTGCATGTGCTTCAGGTTCTCCGGTCGTGTTCTCTGCATGTGTTGATTAACAGTCGTCTCGTCTTACGTCATATGCTGCCGGTGTGTCCATAGACCTCATCGTATGTATTTTGCAGCTCTGGCTGTATAGCTAGTTGATCCTGTGACTCTTACGATAACTGAATTTGTGTCGTCGACTGACATAGCCTCCTGCGGCAATGGTTGAATCGAAAAGAAGAAACTTTATTAGCGCGGCCTGGTATTTATAGTCAGGTCGTGCCAAAATTCCTGTCTGAACACTTTTCAACTGGTCAGGTTCTGTCGAGGCGTCACTCCCCCCACTCTAGTTCAATTCACTATTTTCGTCTATTTTCGCGAATTATGAAGTTTGTTTCACCTCACTCGATGTTCAATCGATCACTAATTTTTATGTGATTACTATACTTAAATTGCACTTCTTTATGGTATTCACAAAAAGAGTTATTCATTTCTTACGTATAGTAATTGCACTTTTCGTCACCTCTGTATGGTTTTTTAACATTTTATTTATCTATAAATTCTACACACTTTGGTGTCTTTTGTTTTATCCTATCGTACATAGTTTTCTTATAATTAACAATAAACATATAACTATTTTACTTGAAAAGGGTTGGTTACATTTCAGGAACGGACAGGTTTCACACACACTAACAACATACGCGCGTACACAACGCTAGCGACAGGTGTGTCGAAACTGCATGTCCATGCATGAATTTTTGTACTCCCTATTTTTACTACGATTCAGCTTATGCAATCTGAATCATGTTTATTAATTTATATTTATTCATTTTTATTATTTAATTTTATTTATTTTGGCAATGCACATTATCGTTACTGTTTGTAATGTTGCAAACACACATATATATATATATATATATATATAAACACACATTGTTGACGTGTTTCTGCACATAATTAAATAACGGTTACGCCGACAGCAGAGTAACGACATGACGGGGTCGGCTCATTGAAGGTGGTAAACTGCCATCGATTAATACTAATTGTGGCAACGGTGCATCAACGTGGACTCTAAATGGTATTCTCGTCTTACTAAAGGTGCATTCTGAGTGGTGCAGAGACGGTGTTGGGAAGTGCCGCACTTTGAAAAAACACTTTATAAGAGTGTCTGTCCAAGGCTCCGTACGTAAACGTTCTCAGCGCGCTATAGGCTACATGGCGGAGGAAACATTCACCAGTCAGTTGTAGGCCTATACCTTTAGTTAACCGTCTGCGCCCTCCACTTGCGAAGAGATCGTAGACTTTCTAAATAATTTTGATTCTGTTATGTAACCTTCTGTAGTGACCACAACCGTGTTTTCCTCTAAAAGTCTTGTGACTATCTGGTATCCAAACTGTGATGGTGAAAATATGTCTGATTTCTTAATAAAATAGAAAAAAGGTACGCCTATTCAATAATATGTATATTTATAATGCGTGTTTTACAAATTTAATGGTGCATACACTTTTACCCTTGAGGAACTTATATAGACATACATACAAGGCATTGATACAAAGAAAGAAAAATAAAATTCTACACGAATTCTAAACGTTTTGAAGCTTGCTTTGAATTCATCCTCGAACACATTGTCTTACGTTTATTTCTCATTCCCGCAATTAAGTAAGTTTCTTATTGCTGTGAAATTAGTGAAAAAAAATTTAGAATGAAATAAAACTTGATGTTTTATGTGTCTAAAAGTTGAAAAGTTCTTATCATCGTCGGTACTGCTGCAGTTGAGCGTTTTATAAAATGTACAGGTGCTAAGTGAAAATTGTTTCTCCGTGGCAGATTTTTCTTCTCGACGAAATATCTGCAAATCAAAAAGGTTTGATTCACTGATTTATAGGAGACGGAAATGCTGTCTCCAAAAGTCGTGTTCGAGATAATCATATTACATTGTCGACAGTCCAACAGATGGGGACCAAGTACAGCCGGGTTAGTAGAAAAAAGCAGAATAATGTTTTTAACTACAGTTTGCTGATTACCAATTACTTTTGGCTCAAGATTGTGAAGATATAGAGTACATGACTAGAAAATTAATACAGGAATATCAGAAATGGGGACTAAAGGTAAATATGAATAAGACAAAATACATGGCAATAGGTGACCTTCATCAAGACTTTATATTGGAAGAAGACATGGGGAAGGTTTCATATACAGAGGAATACAAGTATTTAGGGGTAAAAATTGCGGCCAGTGGAAATCAAGACAAAGAAATACGATCCAGAATTAATTTGGGAAAGATGGCTATATCTACACTAAATGGAACCCTGTGGGATAAGCAAATTACAGCAGAAACTAAAACCAAAATATTTAAAACCATTGTTAGAAGTATCATGACTTACGGCTCAGAAGCTTGGACTACTATTAAACACACAAGAACAAAATTAATGACAGCAGAGATGGACGTTTGGAGACGTTCTGCAAGAGTTTCCAGACGTGAGAAAATTAAAAATTAAGTCATTAAGGATAGAATGACGTGAAAAATTAAATTGTTGAGTTTATCCAAACAAAAAAATTACAATGGTATGGACACACAAAAGGAATGACACAGGAAAGATTGCCAAGGAGAGTTATGGAATGGACCCCACCAGGAAGAAGGAAAAAAGGAAGACTACCGATCACCTGAACAGAAGAAATTCAGACTATATTGAGGGAACGAGAAATTGAAGATAAACTTCAATGATGGATGGACAAGCAGCAGTGGAAGATGAGGATTCAATCACTTCTGTAATCTTTGGTTCCGGAAAATGTGTAAACATTGTACTACCGGAATAATAATAAATGTTTTAAATTAAATCAGCACGGGCAATATCATTTATAGTAATTATTGTATTGTACATGCATAAGAGTGTACTGAAATGTTTATCTTTTAAGAAAATGTTTAGGGCTTCATTGATACGAGAAGCATGAATTGTATCATGTATTTCTTCCTAAATATATAGCTGAAAATAGGTTCTTGATATACGATCAACGTGAAAACGTTTAGGACTTGTTGAAGACACCCGAAGCATCATCGTTGTGTTGCGATGGTCTCACGGATCGTCGTGTGGTAGGCCTGCAGTGGAAACAAAAGACAGACACTAATGAAGTCACTAATTACCAGCTTTAATTAGTCACAGATAATGTGAAATCAACAATGTACCGGTACTTTCATGGAATAATTCAACTTAAATTTATTCACACGCAATAATAATGTCAACAATTAAGACTTCCGCACTAATAACAGTAATCACTTTTCACAATCACTTTATCCGCAATCAACAACTTCTAAGCCGGCCGCTGGTGCTTATATTGATCCCGCAGGTGTTCCAGAATAATTTTCCATTCTTTTGGCGGCATGTGGACGACCTTGACACAGACGCCACAAACTGGGCTCGTCGAGAAACGTGTTGAACGACACTCTCGTCTTTTCGACAGCGTTCCATAAATTGTCGTAGCAGTTTCGTATTATGCAGATAATCGTCGAGACCATTGACTCTTAGTACTTTCGCCGTAGTTATTCTTCAAATAGTTGATCACCTCGAGCGTAGGTATGCCAGTCAACCTTCGGTAAAGGTATGTACCGCCAAAGTTGGTACGACTTCGATTTTATCAATCAAATCAGAATTAGAACATGAATGGTCCTTGAAAATAAATTTACTGTATAATTTACCATGCATATTTACAACGGTATCCAAGCCATTTATGTGAATAGACAAACTAACCTTTTTCAATCCGCCTTGTGACGCCTTTTATATATCGAGACGCGTTTCGAAGTATATGCTTCATTATCAGATCCTAAAATATCCCTCGTAGGAGGTCGTAAAATTCAATACGGTACCATTTGCACTGTCTACGCGTCAGTAGGTGCGGACCTGTTGGTTTAGTTGACAAAATGTGAATAGCTACACTATGCGGGTAACGGCTGCGGTTAAACGGGTCCCTGGTGTTTTAAACGAGAGCAGCGATTTTTGTGCACAGTGCCGGAGTCGTGCTACGAGACAACAGCAAGCTTGGAGAACAAGTCCACAAGTGTACGCAGCAACATTCAACACGTTAACTACAGTTATATAGACTATAATGATTATAACTTATTTCCTTTTCTTGAAATGTTCCGTCTGGACCGAGTTAACAAAATTTATCATCATGTTTACGTATCTTAAATAAAATTAAAAGTAGAAAACAATTAAAGCTGGAAACACATTGCTATCACGTCACGTGAGCTCACGTGAGATCAGGACTTGCCTTAACCCGTGAAATCGTAGTGCAGAGACATACGTATGTCACGTCACGTCACTTCATGTTCACGTGAACTTATGTGAACACGCGTGAAGTCGTGTAAACATTTGTGAAGGCAAATAAAATTCTACTTAATCAAAAAATCAGTTAACATAAGGAGCTGGATACACGGTATAAACTTAGAAAGACAAGAAAAAGGTGACTTTCAGAATCTAATACAAGATTCAAAGTACAAAATACTAGAAGATCCAGCTAAATTTCAGTTGTATTTCAGACTGAATAAGGAAGAATTTGATTATTTATATAATTATTAAAGATGATTATTTATCATCTTATTAAAGATGATATAAAAAAAAAAGAGCACCTATCTCCAAAACGCAATAAGCTCTCAAGAGAGATTAGCCGTATGTTTAAGGTAAGCGTAAAATAAACGAAAACAATGGCTTCCCATCTTAATTGATTATATTTTAAAGCATTATATAGTTGTTAAAATTTAGTATTTTTAAAAGCATAAAATTTGTTTAACATCTTGAAACATGAAATTACTGATCAGTGGTTCTAAAGAAACAAACACATTTTTTAATTAAGAAAAACAAACATTTACTGTAATTAGCATATCATTAATTTCGTGGAATCTCACTTTTTCTATTAACAACTCCTCCACTTTCACGTACTTGTCACCTCACGCCTCACAAAAGTGTGGTTGAACAGAAAATATGATTCACGTGAGCCGTGAAATGGCCGGCTATGTCACGTGAGATACGTGACGTGAAGAAGCAATAAATACTCAAGCTGAAAACCCACTCTCATATTTTTTACTATCACGTGAATTCACGTGACGTGATAGCAATGTGTTTCCAGCGTAACTGACCTATGTTTGGCAACAAACCTCGTTATTTACGATTAATTGAATCTTTTTAATGATTGCCGTGTTGTAGTTCTGACTTTCAGATTCAGATTTAAGATATCGAATACGTGGGTAACAGGTTTATAATTTAGGGCCCAAGATGTACGAACACTAAACACTAGTGTCGTATTTTCAGGCCAGGTCGGTGCAAACAGTGTGGCAGTTGCACCGTTCACCATCTGACATAAGCTTGTACGCTCCACCTACGAGCAAGCTTAAGGTTCTTCGCTCGTAAATCCGGTTATAACCGTACTTTTAGGTAGGTCTCAACATGTTACGTAGGTATTGTTCTGTCTGACAGTAATACGTATATTTTCATTGTTGCAGGTAACAATGCATACATTTAAAATTTGATTCAGAATGCGAGAGGAAAGCATGCAGTCAGCATTTTCAGTAAGTATCGATTTGGTTTTTCATTTAAATTTTTCATTATGATCATCATTTTGTTGCGTGGATGTCGACAAAAAAATAGACACCAGATACAGAGGAAATATTTAGGCGTTTTATATGCATCAAGTAAAATCACATTTGTTTGAAGAATGTATCATAATCAGTCCAATTTAGAAATTAGCGACAAGGGTTACTAAAACCCAGTAGGTTGTAGAAAACAGAATAATCAACACAATGGTTGGCCTCGAGAAAATAATTGTATACTTTTTATATCTCAAACCTCACTATTCTTTTAAATTCTTCTAAAGAAATATTAAACTCTTTACACTGTCTATCCGCTGCAACGTATCCCTCAATCTCTTCCGTGAACTCCCTGGGTCGCTCTTACCTCCTGATCGTACATCCTACGATTTCTGCCAATCTATAACCCGTTGTTGTCTAATCTATAGCTCTGAAACTTGGAACATAAATCAAAGACAGTCTGAAGATTTCAATCAGTAGAAATAGATTTCTGGAAAAGATCTCGTGGGGTGTCCAGGCTCCAGTGCATAAGAAATGAGGATTTCAGGAGGCATCCGCATGTTGACAAGACAAGTTTAGACATCGAAATACAACCCCATCCTACAGTACGGCCAGGTCTAACTGTCGCCTGATGATCGTGTGCTATAATGGGCTCCACATAGACAACGAAAAGGGAAAGAGGCAGCAGATCATGGAAAGGAAACGTAGTGATTGGTGCAACAAGAGCTTCTAGTGTGCAGGATGCGAGAACGGCAGAAGTATGGACGGAGTGTCCGTTATTCTAGATGCTTCATATGTTAATGTCTGCCACACAAGTGCTTTGTAAATGCGTGCAATGTAGTGATTGGTGCAACAAGAGCTTCTAGTGTGCAGGATGCGAGAACGGCAGAAGTAGGGATGGAGTGTCCGTTATTCTACATGTGTCATATGTTAATGACTGCCACACAAGTGCTTTGTAAATGCGTGCAATGTAGTGATTGGTGCAACAAGAGCTTCTAGTGTGCAGGATGCGAGAACGGCAGAAGTATGGATGGAGTGTCCGTTATTCTACATGCTTCATATGTTAATTTCTGACATACGGTTAATTTCTTACTTTCGAATCTGTTATTAAGAATTTCTGGCGGCATATAGTGTCATGCGGACATGCAGAAGCTTCCGCAGTTTGGCGTACCACCTCGATTCCCAGGATATCGCTGTTACATGTCACTGTCTGTAAATAACTGATATGCATAACCTGCTCAGAAACTTGTCTGTGATGTTTAACGGTTCCTTGCGTACCGTTACCACTTGCGTTTTCCGTAATGACATTCTCAAGTCAGAATGCTTACAAGCCTTATCGAAGTCAAAGGCCAACCTTTAAAGGCCATTTTAATTATCTGCAATCAAAGTTGCACCGTCTGCGCAACATACTAACCTTGCTTCACTTTTTGTCCCAGTATTACCCCTTATTGTAATCTCTCTTATATTGTTTTAGCATTATCCCAATTATTTCATTCATAATTACATTAAATAATAAGCGCTAAGATAACCCTTCCTCACTAATACCGCAGTTAACTGGAATTTTGTCAGTTATTTTGCAGGTACTCGCCTTGAATCTCGCAGGAATTTTCATAAATATACTTTCCATTAACGAATTTTTGTGTTAGACAACATTTACCTTTATAATTTTTATAATACGTTTTACGTGTAACCTGTCAAAAGTCTGTTCAATATCCACGAAACAAAGGTAAATTGGTGTATTAAATTTCAAAGCTTGCTCACATATCTGATGGATGATATAAATAGCTTATCATCTGTATCTGGTCGCTTTAGCTTATCGCCTCAAGTATTAACGTTCTATTAAACTCCATTCCTTAAATTTTTTTATTACTTGTGATCGGTTTTATTATTTTATTGGTATTATTATTTACTTAGATTGAATAACCCAGACTTCTGTTATTAACTTCAGATCATATTTTTTCGTCTTTACGAAATAACTATCAACATCAACATAACAACAGCATCATGTTCAGGCCTACATTGTACCTCTTAACTGAAAATTAACGCAAATTGGTTTATCCAACTTTACTTTTAATTTGTATGCGTGCGAAGTTCTTCAAACTTCACACAATGATGTAAGCAAAAACCAATGTTGAGACCGCAATTGCCACAAACGCGTACAATAATTCAAATTTGTACAAAATCACCTCCACTTACGGAAGTAAACAAACAGACTGATCAGATTTAATTAAAGTCAGATTAATCAGACCTGATAATTAGCGAGCAGAGGTAAATTAAATATATGAAAAATATATATTATACTAACCGTCTGTGACTTCTCGTATTTGATGTCCCTTCTTATAACGACATGTTTCGAGACTCTTGTCCCATTGTCAAGCATAAAATTTGTAGCACATATCAGATATGTTTGTCAAACGTTAAAAACCATGTCATAATGACCACAAATAACGGATTATTAAAATAACGAACTATACTAATTTGTAACTTGAATACGCGCATCGGGCGAACAGTGTACACTGCACAGCGACCCATCGCGCATTAACCGCAACTGATTCTTGTTATCTCAATATCTCAACGCGGTGTCATACAATACATTATACTTGAATAATAACTGGTCGTTCAAAATGTCTGGCTTGGTATTAGTGTCCCTGAACGCTTTGTACACCTCAAATTCCTCGAGTGTGTTCATGTAACGTCCTTTACTGCAAAAGTGGAGGGGTTTTAAATTAGTTCTGAAATCAGTATAACTATGATTTTCATTAATAAGATGTTTGGCGAAACTTGATTTGATAGTATCATAGTTACGACAGATAGTGGGTGGTTTGTGTTCATTGAATCTTTTGAGAAAACCACGGCCCATCTGGCCCACATAGAAAGCGTCACAATCATTGCATGACAATTTATAAATGCCCGTTTTATTCTCAATACAAGTAGATTCGTTGGTACGAAGATTATTTAAGATATTATTTGTAGTCTTGTAAGTGACTATGATATCAGTGTTTTTGTTTATGAGAGATTTTAAAATTTTCGGCATGAAGTTGGTATATGTTGCGGCGATATATCTATGTGGCTTTTTCTCCCGTGCAGTCATTGATAATTGGTTAATGGTCCTTATTCTATTTTTATGTTTCTTGAGAATGTTGTTTACGACGTTGGTATTGTAACCATTTGCGACTGCGATATATTTGATGGTATTTAACTCGGTAAGAAAATCTTTGTTATCAAGGGGTAAAGATAAAAGTCTATGTATCATGCTGTGAAACGCAGCCATTTTTTGCGATATGGGATGAAATGACGTGGCGTGTATCACGGTGTCTGTCGTCGTTGGTTTTCTGTATATATTAAAATGTAAATTATTGTTGGTGTTTCTCAAAAGATTCAATGAACACAAACCACCCACTATCTGTCGTAACTATGATACTATCAAATCAAGTTTCGCCAAACTTCTTATTAATGAAAATCATAGTTATACTGATTTCAGAACTTATTTAAAACCCCTCCACTTTTGCAGTAAAGGACGTTATATGAACACACTCGAGGAATTTGAGGTGTACAAAGCGTTCAGGGACACTAATACCAAGCCAGACATTTTGAACGACCAGTTATTATTCAAGTATAATGTATTGTATGACACCGCGTTGAGATATTGAGATAACGAGAATCAGTTGCGGTTAATGCGCGGTGGGTCGCTGTGCAGTGTACACTGTTCGCCCGATGCGCGTATTCAAGTTACAAATTAGTATAGTTCGTTATTTTAATAATCCGTTATTTGTGGTCATTATGACATGGTTTTTAACGTTTGACAAACATATCTGATATGTGCTACAAATTTTATGCTTGACAATGGGACAAGAGTCTCGAAACATGTCGTTATAAGAAGGGACATCAAATACGAGAAGTCACAGACGGTTAGTATAATATATATTTTTCATATATTTAACGGAAACGTGGCTTGGTACTAAAACAGGTTTATTCCTACTATAATAGAGGTAAATTAACTGGAAATGTAATAAAGTAATTTTAAAATATATTAATTTTAAAATAGTATTAATTTAATTTAATTAAAACATGTTTGATACAAATACAGTTGATAACTATTGAAATAGTTTTATAACGTACGATGACAGTTAGGGTAAAGAAATATGAAATAAAAAAATAAATGCACGCTACTATTAAATGAGTAGTATGATTGTATAAAGAAACAGACGAATAATCTGTCGGATAAAATTAGTGAAGTCGAATTTACCAAGAGATATGAGGAAGAAGTTGTCATTCATCGCTTGCACACTCTAATCCGACTGCATATGACAGTGAAACAACTGATTGTGTTAGGTGGAAGCTAAATTTTACCAGGGTCAAGTACAGAGTGGGTTAAAAGTCAGTTTCCCTCCTCTGCATCCAGATACTAAATTCTCTTAACACTTTTTAAAGGGTGGACATTTTTTATAGTAATCAGCTAATCAACTGGCCGTCCCTATATTTGGTAACAAGATGTAGGACATCCTGACACCATGCTCTGTCAGTTAGAGACTGCGTCAATCGAACGGAACATTTCCTGAATGGATAGGACGCCGAGAAACAGTTGAATCGCTAACCTTTTAAGGATTTGATTTTTTGTTCTGGGATAAAATCGGACTTGGTATTTTCTTTAAGACCAAGTGAAATGAAGTCTTCAAGTTAATTTTCAAACTTGGTTGATTTTGTAGACTGGGATAAAGCTTTATTGACAAAAAATGTGTAATTCTGTGGTTAAACGCCGCCATGAATGCACTACGGCGGGAAGACGACGTTCCAAACAATTTCTCTTATGTGTACTAAGTATGAAAAAAAAAAATGGGTAAAAGTGACACTATGGGGGCAGAAAGACTTTCTCGAGTGAGCAGTTAGGGTGTAATAAAAATGTCGAGAGTGTCTCGGAAACCAGCAAGCAAGCAAATGGGCCACAATTGAAATAAATGTTTTTCTTTGTATGGATATTACATGGTGTTGGTGGGAGAGTTGTTGAGGGTAGACGTGAGAGAGGTAGTGGGTACATTAGAGAGAGAGGTGTATGTACTTAAGTTTATACATTTGTTAACAGCAAAAGTGCGTGTGCGTGTACCTAATCTGAACAAAGACGTATAGGCTCAGTTATGAGGAACTAGTTCTTCCGTTTCCAAAATGATGAGTATAAGGCAATACTTGGAGGTAAGAGAAGAGGCTGTAAAACTGTTCCCCCCAAGACTTCTTGAGGGTCACGTCACGTTTATTGCAGGCCTATTATTTGCACAAGGAACACTTTGGGGCCCCACATGTATCATTTTTTGCCAAAAAATTGTTGAACTACGTGTATTAACGTTTTTTTTTAATATTTGGGGAACCGGCCTTTAGCTCACGCTGTACTGATTCTGTTTCAAATGATATACAAACAAATGATACTGTACGCTGTGTATGGTAGGAGAGAAGCAATATGAAAACAAGAACTGAAGTAAGACGTTATAATAACACGAAAAGAGAGCAAAACCGAAGTCATAAAATTTTGTTGCCTGGACTAACGACTGAAACAGTTCGACGTAATTGTAATGAAGACAGAGCCGGCGTCTTTATCGCGTAACGTAAAGTGTATGTACAGTTGTGTTGTAGAATTACCCTATGACTCACTGTGGTTTTTAGCGGAGGGTAAGTCGCTTCTCCGGAAGGATAAGAAAAAAAAGGAAATGTCAGTTTTTAAAAATGTTCTGGTAAAACTGAAGTCGAATTAAATAATTATGCTAACTATAGTGAATAGTTATAGTGAATAGTGAATTAGGCTAAATAGTGAATGTCCGATTAAGGGCATTTTCCGAACAATTGTTCGGCCGTGTAAAGTTTTCGGCAAAACAACGTTTTCCTCAAACAAGCGGTCTGTCAGAGACTCATCTTTTAAGGTACAGTATTCTTCTTCTTCTCCTCGTCCTCCTCCTTCATCAGGAATAAAGTATGTTATTTGCTACCGTTTCTTGTAGCATATGTGTGTCAGATACAATATGTGAATTTGAATATTCTTAATTGCACTACGGCGTAGTTGTTTTCAGAATACGAAATCCCTTCATGTAAATATGCCTAGTTGTTTGGTATTTGAAGGTTGATCCAAATTATTATAGCCTACTAGTTTATTGAGATTATGTCCTCTTAGCCGGTAGAATAGAGGGAACCATCGAAATGTTTATTCAGCTCGCAGTATATCCAACTCGGTCAATGATTTTTTCAGTGCAGTAATTTATTCGACACCAATTTAAAAAAATATCGGTATGTAGCACGTAATTGGCTTATATGTTCTAAAATTTATGTTTAAAATCATTTACTTGAATTCGGTTCGATAATTTCTAAAAAATATCGCCCGCCCTCAAACTGTTTTCACTGTTTATAGATAATTTTGTTATTTTGAGGTAGTCGTTTAATATAATGTTATTTTCGAGTCACTTTATCTATAAACATTAGGTACGTTATTCTTATAAAGAAACTGAACTACGCAGATAATCATCCCTCCTCTTCAACCGATCCCCACCATTAATGATATTTGTACTTTCTTAGAGTAATAGTTTCATCATATGTTATTTTTAAGGTATCCTATCCTTCAGAATTAAATATTCGTACTTTACTTGATTTCAGCACAGTAATTTTCAAAAATTCACCCCTCCCCCTTCAACTACCCACTTTATTTATAATTATCTCATTTACCATTTTACAGTGGATTAATATGACTTTATTTTCGGGGCACTTATTTATTAAAATTAAGTACTTTACTCTTGTTAAAACACAAAACAATACTGGTAAACTACCCCTCCCTCCTAACCGAAGCAACAAAATTATTTTATTTTTATTAATTACCATTGTTTGAAAAAGTTTAAACGAATTTTTTAGTACTTTACTCTTGTTAAAACGTAAAACGCTGCAGGCAAACTATCTCTCCCCCTTAACCGATCTTCACCATAATCAATAGGCCTTGAGCCCTATACAACTAGGGCACATATACAACAAAATTATTTGATTCTGTGTGAATTTGCGGCAGTTATCATTCGCTATAGAAAAATTTCTAGACACACAGTTTTCGGGAAATGACTTTTCTTCATGTTTTGAGGGTAGTACAATCAGAATCAGCCCTTATCTCGAACACGATTTTTTTTTTGCGATCACCTTACGGAACGTGGAAGTAAAATTTGTGTATAATTTGATTGCTAATAGAATTTTACACAGACGTTGCCTAATGTTGTACACAGTCTTCCCATGTATACCACCAAAGTTGCTTAGGAGTAGGCAGGGTAGGCTGCCTAATGTGAGCCGTACGGCATACAAGAAAGGCAGTGTGGCCAGCACTACGCTTCAGCCGCCCATTATTAGCCCAGGTACTCATTTTCAACAGGCTGAGTCGACCTGGGGGCTGAAAAACGCACCTTGATTTTTATGGTGCGGGCCCCGGAATTGAACCCGGGACCTCTAGATTAGTAGCCAGGTGCCATACCCACTGGCCTACTGAGCCGCCTGTAGTTTTTAATTTAGTGCTTTATTACAATTTTGAAAACGAATAAACAATCAAAATCTGAAAAAGTATTCCTCATTCCGGACATACGTACACCTAGTACCGAACGCGGTAATGAAACCCCGTTTACAAGCTTCGTTCCTTCTACTGGTAAACTGATTTGTATGTGCTAACGAAAACTAAATTTGCGACCAACCACATATTTACGCACACCGTAGCGCGATTTAAAGTGTTTATTTTTGAGAACTTGTAGTGTATCTCTTGTATTAATTCGTGGGAAAGCGAGTAGACAGATTTAATTCCATTTGCTGTAAGTATTTACAGATAGCTACACGCTAAAAAGTGAAGTTTTCAAAAATTTGTACAAAACAGTTGACACTGTCGGGCCCTGCAGAAGATAGAAAAATGTCTGCCAGTTTTCTGGTATTGTTTTATTTTATTTATATTGTGATGCAAGACGTCATCTTTATTGGTTCAAAGCTTTGTTAAATTTTAGGTATTCATTAATGTAACCCTTATGTTTCCAAACTTACCTTTTTGATTATATAACAAAATAAGTAGCAAATAGGCCTAACGATTTCTTTTTCTTTTAATTTTTATAGTTTTATTCACAAAAGTCTAAACTCGTATCTTATTCCAGCCCAGATATAATGATAACTGTTACTAGTATTATTCGTCGCTAAATTAGAATGGAAATTTAAACCGTTGAAAAACATTTTCATAATCAACATAAAATGTTTCATTTATTGGATAAGACCCCGATTTAATGGGATGATCTTTTAGTCTGAAGTATTGAGAATTTCTAATTAGTGGTGTATGAATTCGCTGTCGCTGTCACTACATATCATCGATTGTGCGGTTCCACTGTGCACTGCGGGTATCGTAAGTTCAGGTTATCGTGCGATATGGCAGCTGGGCCGACACGGTCTCCTTTAATTAGCAGCGTCCCGTAATAGATAACGGTAAGCAGTATTATCGTGGTTATTGATTGGGACCGCCTTAGGTCCGTCGCGCGCGCGCGTGTGTTTAATACACGCCGGTACGGATTACAAAGAGCCAGTATAACCCAAAGACGAGGGAGGCTCTCCTTAACGAGATTTAATCTGCTACTCACCCCTTAATGAGATGGTATTCCTTAATCAAAACACATAGTATGTTATTGGAGACATTCATTGCCAGGTAATGAATCCACGTATAAGCAACACACTGTTTTGACAAATAAATAGTTATTCGTTATATTTTGGTACCGTTTCTCGTAGAGAATGGAAGTATTCAGATGATATCAGAAATAGGGTTGCCACCCGTACTTTATAATAAAGTATTGTACGTTATTTCGAGCAATTGTTCTCTATACTTTAAGAGAACAATAAAGTACGTGAAAATACTTTATTTCACAAAGTTTGATTTTTTCTAGGATTCACTTTACGTAAATAATTAAAAGACCACAAAAGTTGATCGTAATTTTGCGTATTGGCACTATTGGCAGTGTGCAAAGTGTATGGTGGGGACAACTTAATCGACTACAGCGTAAGCTGTGGACAAAATAAGCATTAAATCATGCTCGTGTTTTTCGATCACGCACCCTGCCAATAATGGATCGGTTGAGTAATTGAACCATGAACTGAGTACTCGGGACTCGGAACGCAACCTAACCTGAAATGTCAATATTGTCATTGACAATTTGTCAATGTCAAATAAGTAAATTCCAAAAGTTTCTTGTGTTTGTTTGTTTTGTGTGAGGCGGATTGAGTGCAATAAAGTTCGATTATTCGGTTTTATAGTTTTATGTAATAGTGAATCATGGATAAAGGCAACTTTAGTAAGCTGAGTACTCCCTGTACACCTACAAAAGGTAATCTTAATCGTGAAACAGATGAAATAGATATTGAATACATTACACCGAAAAAATGCGCCAAAAAGACTGATACGACGGTACAGAAGACAAAACGATTGCAGAAGTATAAAAGTCAATGGGAAATCGAACATGGTGCTTGGTTAACTAATGATCCACTAAACGAATATAATGGAAAATGCAAATTATGTGGAGTTACATTTACAATTGCTTCGGCTGGAATAGGACAGGTGAATGGAAAAATCTTTTGTGCAATCATGTGTTGTGTATACGTGTGTGTATGTTTTGTTATGGTTATGAAGGTTGGCTGCAAGGTTAGTAGAAGTATATAGGTTGTATGTATCATAGTACGTATGTAAACATTAAGAACATTAATAAATAATAAACACAACTAACCCAAGCACAATGTAAGATTGTCAGCAGAAATATTTAAAATACTCAAAATAAAATACTCAAATAGCATGGGTTTCAGTTTTCAGTTGTAGAACGACGAAGCCGATAGGCGGTGCGGGGAGTAGAAGGAAATTTCAACGTTTACGTACTATGAGGCAACCTATATACTTCTACTAACCTTGGGTTGGCTGGACTGGTGGTTGGTGGTGGTGGGTAAGGTGAAGTTTTTTTCTTGTTATTTTCAGGTTAAGCAACACCTGAAAACAAAACATACATCTAAATCAGAAATGAAAAAACATCTGGACTGCTTGAGAAATTTCTGGACTCTGCTTCTGCTTCCACATCTAAAAGTTCATCTTGCAGTGATCAAGAAAATGTCACTGCAGCTGAACTAGCCTTAACATATCACACTGTAAAACATAATTTGTCCTACAACAGTATGGACTGTACTGTAAAACTGAATAAAATTATTTATGTTAATTCAACTACAGCTTCAAGTATTCGTCTGGCTAGAACCAAAATGGAAGCTCTAGTTACAGAGGTGTTGGGGCCATATGCTATTCAAAATGTAATAGATGATCTAAATACAGACAATTTATTTTACTGCTTACAAACTGATGCTTCTAACAAAAAAAAACTGTTTCCATTAGTGGTACAATATTTTACAGCCAAAAATGGCATTCAAAATAAGTTAATAGATTTTTATGAAAATAGCAATGAGTCTGCTGATGGCATGTTTCAAGCAATTCAAAAGTCAATGGAAAAATACAAATTATCTTTTCATAATGTATCTGGGCTAAGTGCTGACAACACAAACGCTAATTTTGGAGTTAACCATTCTTTATTTACAAGTATGAGAGATTTGGTACCAGATTTGATTAAGGGAAATTGTCATGCACACATAGTGCATAACTGCATGAGACATGCCATGAGTTTTTTATCATATGACATAGAGAATGTAATTTTGAAAATCTATGCTCATTTTTGCCACTCTGCTGTAAAAAGAGAAGACGTGAAAAAATTTATAGAATCAGTGGATGGAGACTTTCATGAAGTGAAACGCCATTTGGGAACAAGATGGCTCTCACTTTTACCCTGCATAGATACATTATTATTAAATTGGAAAGCCATCAGAATTTATTTTGTAAACTTAGGAGAAAACTGTCCAATGATTTTGCAAAACTTATTGATGCTTAACACTGACAATGACTTGATTGACATTTACTTGCATTTTTGTAGCCATACTTTAAATTTGTTTAATAAAACTGTAAAATGCCTGGAAGGCAACTGCATAACAATTTTGGATGTATATAATATCATGAATAATCTTAAAAACGGACTAACAAAAAGAAAACAAGATCTCTTCTTTGGATATGAAACAGGCAAAAAAATTAAACTGTTATCTTCACCTGAACTGACTAGTAAAATTCACAGAAATTTTTTATTATTTGTTGATAAAGCTTTAGAGTACCTAAATAAATGGTTTGATTTTAGTGACAAAAACTGGTTATTTACACTAAACAATATAAATTTAAAACGCAATGTTGAATTTGACCATTTTGTTAACATAGTTGAAAATTTAAAGCTGCAAAAACTCAATTTAAATATGGATGATCTTTATGGGGAAATTGCATTATTAAACAAATTATATGATCAAATATATACTTCTGAAGGTTTTGCAGAATTATCCACTGCACAAAATGGCAACAAATATTTAATAAGACAAATGATGATTTTAGAAACTTGTACAAATTAATTTCATTTCTATTGTCGATTCCCGCCACTTCAGCATTCACAGAGAGAGTTTTTTCTGTGATGAATATTAAGTGGCGGGACGAAAGAAACAAAGCGTCTCTGAATTTGATAAAAAATTAATTATTTATTTATCTTAACTTAAATATAGACTGCCAAGATGCTGTGAAGCTGTTTAGCAGTGACAATTGTTTGTTAAATATTGCTAAAAGCAATAAAAAATATATTTTTAAACAAAATAATTAAGAAAAATAAATAGTACTTTATTTTGATACAATGTACTTTTTTTCCTACCTTTAACAACCAATATACTTTATTTGCTCAAAAAAGGTGGCAACCCTAATCAGAAAGCTATGATCCAGGTACAACAGAATAGTGAATGTCCGATTAAGGGAATTTTCCGGACAATTGTTCGGCCGTGTAAAGTTTTCAGTACCACGAGGTTTTCCACAAACAAGCAGCCCTGTCATTTTTAATTATTCTAATCACTGTTGCTCTTAATTATTAGCCGTGACAAACCTGTAGGATTGATATATGTTAACCGAGATGTAGGGTTACCTGATTTGGTTGAAGAAACTGGTACTTTTCGGTTGCAAATATTTTTTTTTGCGTTCCCTGGGAATAACAAGTTCCCTCAAATTTCTAATGTGGCGATTTCATTCGTGTATCTTCTCATTTGACGTGTCATCAATTACCGAGTTCAGAGAATATCAGATAGTTTTTGTTCTTCGGTATCGGGGGAAGTCTTCTGTTCCTCTTTCACAACAGATATCCTCCTCTAATCTTGTCACTACGGACAGGAAATAGCATCCTTATAAAGCAGCCATTATTTTTTTATATATCAGTCCTTATAAATCAGCCATTATTATTTTTTTTTACTTGTTTTGAAGCGTAAAATCGAGGTCTATAAAATCATGGTTTCTCTGTACAGCTATATTACTCTGCAAATGAATACAACATTGTGCCTGCCAGTATTACGTACACATCGGAACGTAGAATAGTTTCTGTATTAATGCGATTAATTTCGTCAGCCGCGGCTTCGACGCCGTATTGATCGGCACCCGGTCACGTATCAGCTGAAAGAAGGATCGCAGATGTGGAATACATTTATTGCGCCGTTAACTTGCCCTTAAGTTGGAGGTCACGCACGCACACATGTTGCCGCGCACGCCCCAACATCCACAGCGCACGCAACATCCCAGATACGTTTAATTCTCTTACTGCTACTGTATACAAGCCGTGTACCGAGAATCGTTAAATAAAGTGTGCTCCGTATTTTATGCGTGTACACACGCGCGCGTACGTGCCCTCTGATATAAAACACGAGCAGGCTTGTAAGATATGTACTATAAACAGTAGGCCTACGTAGTTGGATTTCTATCTGGCTTTCTGTTTGCCTGCGTTCGGCTTAATGTTCTCTGTGTGTGTGTGCGTGTGCGTGCGTGCGTGTGTGTTCGTGATGTTTCTATTCAGTTAGAGTAAGTTTCGCCTCTGAATTATATCGTAAAGAGATTAATGCATGTAATCTGACAATTCTGGAGTGCTCCAGTTTATGGACAGAACTGGAACAGTAGCGGTCGCCGACGTACTCCCCTGAAGAGGAGTAAAGTCTACTATTTCATCACCAAATCATGACATATAATTATTCTTTTTTGTTTCCCTCACCGTATCATGAAAAAAAATCAGTGATATACCGAGGTATGAAACCGACGGAATTAACAGAAGTTTTATATAAAATTACCCCGATTTGTTGGTGTAGAACCGGACCCGGTTATGACACTGAGATAAATATGTGTGTAAAAAAGGAAATAAATATAATTTTTGTTATTCACAAATGTGGCGAAAAAAGAAGTATACAGAAGTGTACTTTTTAGTATTGAAAATAGCACATGACTTTCATACTTGAGGAACTCAAACGGTACCGTTAATGAGCCATACACTTGTTGGTAAATCATACCTATATGAGATGCTCGTGTGCAGAAACTGAAAGACATGGAAACTGATACCGCGGTAGTTTATGAGATCGCCGGACAATTTCCCCCTTAAAGGTGCCGATTTTTAACGAGCAATACCAAAAAAAGTGACAGTTGTTAAGGTTTCTACAAAAAGTTTGCTAAGAGAAGTAAACAAACCGAGCTAGGAAGAAATAATGATACTGAGACCAAGACACATGGTTACGTAGAGTCAACTAAACTGGCGACAGAAAAGCTTTCGCGTATCTGCGTGTAAAGCATTTCCACTATGAAACCTCTTCCATAATCGATATAATCAATTTTCCTGCAATTGAGCCCGGGCTGCGGTCGACTGAGCCCGTAAATGAGTGTCTGACCTGAAGTGGTTGGGGGAATTACAGACGTTGGTATAATGTTCAACACTCCGCCTCTCTGCTACCGTAGTTGTCCTAGGTCCCTCAGGCTATGCGATAAATTTGTGAAGGAGAACGTACCTCGTTCTCAAGACAACGGTCGGGGGAATATGACTTGAACTTTTTAAATATTGCTTTCTTAGTAAGGAGGGCAGCACAGTATAGCTCTTAAAAATTACAGTAAATTCAAAGTTTTAACATAGGAACGATAGTGACAACGAATAAGGCAGCGTTACGAGTTAGTTGCTAGCTGTTCTCTCAAACCCTAGTGGTGTATGTTGTACAGTATCCACTGAAGATCAATATGGATCATACTCGAAATACGTTGTCAAGTCGTACGGCTGATGACGACTGGATATGTGTTGTAAAATGCGTTAAACAAAATATGCTCAACTTATGAGTCAGTGAGATGCTAACTTAGTAACAAAATTATGTCAACGTTATGAGTTGCTGTGCCACGAACTTAACTTTATGCGAGTGATAAGATTCGCCTCCTATCCAATTACAAGACGGGGCGAACCAACGTCTCACGGTTACCACCTGACTCTTTCTCTTCCTTTTCACCCCCTTTTTCTTCTTCGTTTTCTTGTTTTTTTCGTCACACTCTGTTTATTCTTGTTCTTATTCTGCTCATCAATAATTACCATCTGATAACCTGTACCGGCACCAGTCGATTCGTCAGGCTTCCAAAAACAATGCTCTTCGTTTTAGACAGGAGCCTTTCCTCTATTGTTTTTATAAATTATGACATTATTTTCCCTATGTAAATCAGTATTTGCTCGTTTCTTGATCTCAGATTTAGATGTTGTCCAGAGGAAATTATCTATTTCCTCTCAAATCAGAGTCAGTTCTGTTTTCATATGTGCAACAGTTATATAGTAAATTTTTTTACTTTTTTGTCACAATCAGTATATTGCTACTATTTATAGAATTTTATTCTGGTTTCCTCTCCGATTTTTTTTCTCTAATGACTATATTCTGCTCCACAAGTACGAGGTACATTCTCTTTAGTACCCGTTGAAGAAATTGGGAAGTGGCTTTCTGAGTAAACTCATACGATGGGTGGATTATTTCTGCGCTTTTTAATTAACCAATTTTTTGTTATTTTTCAATAATTTTTGTTATCACCACTTCATGGTTGAAGTAGTTGTCTGTTCTAGCTTCATGTATCTAACGTTCTTTTCTTTCTTGTTCTTTCATTGTACGTATATGCCAAATTATTTATGCAGACTTTCCGTTTCTTACTTCCTTTTCCTTTTTTTGTCTATAATCTTTTATTTTTCACAACTGTTTTGTATACTCAGTTCGTTTCGAATGTCTTGATTCTGTCAGCTCTTGGGCAGTTTTTCTCGGGAATTTCATCTCGGAAGACTGCACCTTGTTTTCAGTCTGCGTGATTATAACCCGTCTCACTGCTCACTGCTGTAGCTTACGTTTTCTATAATTTAATTTTTCCGTCTGGTCGCACTTTGTTCTTAAGAGTCGTGTTGATGGTTCCGGTAGAACTATACGCTGAAACTGCAATGAAAGGGATATGCCTGGAGATAAGACTCCGAAAGAAAATCTGGTTTCTCAATGTGCCATAAGTTACCATAAGATAGCCGGCCCGCTTTGTGGCTTACTTAGCTAAGACTGTGGTGCCCTATACCATGGGCATTTTCGAAATATTCAGTTAAATCGAATGGACGGATTTCTTTCTCGATAGTATCCGTTAATGATATGGTTAGAGTCTCTTAGACTGCTAGTGCGATATTACAGTTTTTGACATTGATATTGTAATCGATAAATTACTGAATCCCATGTCTCAATTCCTTCACGACAGCTACTTCTGAATCTGTTGTTACGCAATTACGGAACGTTGTCGAACAATGGAGAGTGTTGTTCTACACGTGTCTCGGCTAGCCCAGCAGGTGCGCACACGTTTCTGCCAAGACCGCACTCAAGTATCCTGTATATAAAGTTTTCGAGTGCTTGTTAATGACGCATATTATGGAACCCTGCAGGCTATAAATAAGCATCACTTGCCGCTTAGTTTTTTAGTTATACGTTGACGATTTATTCAGTGCGTCTCAAGTAGTTATTGTGCGGGACTCTATTAGTTGACATTATTATTGTATGTGTACAAATTTACCATGTATTATTGTGAGAGAATACCTTGTTTATTACAAATTATTAATGGTGATTAATTAAAGCTGGTAATTAGTGATTATATTGGTGTCTGTTTTTTTGTTTCCACCGTACCACATATGTTTCCACACTATCAAATATGAGTCGTTTTGAACAGTTAGAATGAGTGGGGGGAGGGGACAAAGCACGTTGTACAGGTACTGGTGATTCCCAGAGGTCTTGTTTGCAAATGCCTAATAACGTCAGTGCCCTCTGTGAATCTATACAACCAGTTCATGTCTACAATTTTCATTGGATGTATGTTGTTTAATATTATAAAAATCATCAAGTGAAAACGATGTACACTATCAGAGAAGAATGAAAAGCTGTTTACACCCAGTAACTGAAGAGACTGAGAAATTGGTTTCTAGGCTCTAAGCGAAGCACATCGATCGTTTTGTCCCCTGCAACCGTAATATTCGTGTCAGCGGTGACCGTCTCGCCGCAGGTTGAAACTCTTCATGAACTACAACAAAGACTCGTCGTATTTGTGACTGTGCTATGAGCTCGTTGTGTAGTGTCACATCAGCGGCCAGCAGCTCTCTGTTATTAAACGAAATCGCCTCGAGTAGTGTCCGCTAATCAGGTACCTCTCGGTCGACGCGAGTGTAAATACTGAATACTTTATGACCGCTATCGTTTGGCTATCATCTCTCTTTAGAATCTTTCCGGTGTTTAATCATCTCACGTGGAGCTCCTACGGGTGTCATCGCCTCCCATCTCTCTACTGTCCTATCAACAGACCTAGTTGTCAAGTCCTCAGAGTTGCAAACGCTTCCAGTTCTTCTTCTACATTGAACTGCTTCGTTCGACGTCACATCAAGTTTTTACACTTTCGTATTATATATTCTTATCTTGTAGCACAAATGAATTGAAACTCCGGTCTCCTGTTCCGTCTTTTGTTGAATCGCTTGCGTTATCTTTCGAGATACCCACATAAAGTCGTTGCTTCCAGCTCATTAGCTATTTGCCATCTCGGACAATAACCTCGTAAGAAGTTGTAGTTTCAGTCTCCGATCAGATGATGTTTGGGCTGTTTGCACATCAAAGCAATGTGGAGTCACAGAGGTCGCAGCGTATAAAGGCTCCGTCATTCTTCTTTGTTAGTTCTATTGACCGTTTGTATGCGTTGTTTTTTTGGTCGAGTCTGCCGAGTACATTAGTACAGTCGCTGACGCCAAAAAGAAACCGAAAATCTCAAATTAAGTGACGCCTTTGAGATATTTGGGATAAAGTTAGATAAAAGGATGAGAATGAATTTAAAAAAAAAAAAGTTTGCCAGAATTCCGTCGCATATTTGGTTCTTCGGACCTCCATTTTGTCGAAATCCTGCGACGGAATTTTGTAAAACTTTTTTTTAAATTTATTCTTATCCTTTTATCTATTTTTATCCAAAAAATCTCAAAGGCTCCACTTACCTTGAGATTTTTTCCTTTGCTAACTGTACTACAAGACGCTAATTGTATCAGAACAGGGAGCGCTGGTGACGGAATATTAGAGGACTTTATCGATACGGTTGTACGCTAAACAGTGGAGGACAGACGACTATTGAAATAAATGATTGTTCAGCGCTAATTGCCATCACAGAAGAAGCTGTTGAGAACTCGATCTCCGTATAGCAATAGATGTCGGATTTGTAACTAAGTGGAGCCTGTAGAATGTGCTGAGCCGATCGTCGACTCAGACCACAGAATCGAATATCCTTACTGCTCCGAAGAAAGCTTGTTATGTCAGTCGAGGTTGGTTACGTCGAAGAAAGCAATTAGTGAGGGCCCAATAAACAAACGTTTTATGTTTAGAAATTATATAAGCTGAAACAGAGTAAGGAAATTGTGGTACTAACAACTGAAAAATGGTCTTCTGGAGATGACAGCTCCAAAATCAAGAAGAGATTGAGTGGATGATGGTTAATCCGAGAAACAACGGAAATTAGACACACGGTAGTTAAGGATACGAGTAGTTAAGAGTAGCCTGTTATAATCATATGCAAGGAATGGTGTGGAAACCGTAAGATCGAAGACGACGAGAACTCAGAAGAAGCCGGATAGATGGCGATGATAATGAGATGCAAGAGAGAGAGCCACCGAGGATCTTAGCGGGAAGAGACGTTGATGGTTAGAAATTCGAAGACTGTGTAGAACGTCACATATCGATATGATGATGATAATGATAATGATAAATTATATTGTTGTCACTGGTTTGAAATTATAAGGTTTGATTAAAAATTTCTTGCAACTGAGTTCATTTGAAAAACTGTGTCTTCATTCGTCTACATTCATACTAATCCCTTTAGAAAATCTGCATTGGATGTAACACAATTGTGCCAACATTTTTCATTCGTCAAAACATTTCTGACATGAACTTTTTGGTACAGCCTTACACTCGCTCGGTGATTTTTCTTTTATATCGTCAACAGTCGCGTAACGTTGCAGTTTCACGTTTTTTTTTTCATTTTTTGTAAGAAACAAACAGATCTCTTGTTAGGATATGTGGCAAAACGATGGTTGCGGAGTGATTACGATTAATATTTTTCTAAAAATTCTTGAACAAACAATGATGTATACTTGTGACTTATTGGAGTGCAATTTCTATAAATTGTCCTTACGTAAATCTGGAGGATTTCATGCAAGTAGCGAAACATATCCGAACAGCATTCTTTATTGTCCATATCACGTAGTGATATAAATTCGTGGAGCAAACAAATCATTCACGATTGTCTTTTAATATTTCGTACCATTTGTCAACCGCTCGTTAATAGGCCCATATTATATTAGACTCAACAAAAGTCTTCGGCAATACGTCACCAAGTTACAGTGGATTATCTCAGTTTGTATACTGCTACGGCGAAGAAAAAAAACCATACTGCACTGCGCGACTACTTGCTGCTTTGCACGTATAGTGTGGACGGCATAATTACGTAACGGTTTAGATCGTTTGGGATGCCCCTCGCAGACGTTACTCGACTATTCTACCGGCATCCCAGCCCCACTGTGCACTATAGATTGGGCACTTATCCGGAAAGTGACAGATTATTGTGGAATCTCAGCGGGCTGTATTATCCTATATAAGCGCCAGCGGCCGCCTAAGCAGTTCAGGTCAGTTTAGACCTGGTGATATTGCTACTGCAGTTCGGAGTCATTGTTGCGGTTTAGTGGAAAGTGATTACTGTTTTAATCATCATCTTCACGGATTAAACCAAAAATGGTTTCTTCCGGTCCGGGAAAAGATTAGAGCTGGTCACTCCAGCGCTTCCTCGGACGTCCCCACACCTCTCCGTCCCCTCGGCTTATAGTTCCGGAGTTGTTTGGGGGTGCGGCAGTTGTCCATTCGGCAAAGATGTTTCCACCAATTCAGCCGATCCTGTTGAGTATACTCATAATATTCAATTCCTGGCGTATATCTGTGTTTCTTCTATGATCATGGAGAGTATACCCTGCCACGTGCCTGAAAAATCTCATTTCAGCCGCTTGGATGCGACTGGCCTGGCCTTTACTGTGTAAATAAGGTGACATGTATTGTTGTATGTTGGACAAATTTGACTTTATTTATTGTACAACCTTGCCTTTGTTGATTATTAACTGTTGTTTGTTGCTAACTGAAGTTTGTATTTAGCGACTTCATTGGTGTCAGTTATTATGTTTCCACTGTACAACACGACGATCCATGAGACTGTCGTAACCATGCAACATTTAATACAAATTCTTCAATCTTGGATTGTAGAATGTTAAAGATATCGACTAATACACCAAACACAACTTACACAGTTAGCTGTTAAATATAAATTATGTATCTAATACGGTTAAAAATTTTGACAATTGTTACAGATACTAACTTCACCATAAACAAATTAGACTGGATAGGAAATTTTTTGTGCCGGAAAATTCAAAAGTTACGCGAACCTCGTTTATATGTACAGTATGGCTAGAACAGGCATGGACTGTGTACCGTTTAGGACTTAAGCAAAGTATGGTAAAGTATATAAACGAAATTACCACCTCATTATGTGCACCGTAGCGTCGATACGTTTAAACAGCCGTAACGCGTAACTTAAGTATCTCTTACGTTATGGTCCCAAAGTAACAATTACATTTAGTACGCAGAAATAAAATTACGGGCAATTTTCCATAACGACGAAACGAACATCGTGCATTTGAGTGGCAGTGTTTATTAAATCGTAATAAATGTTTTTAACTGACGTCACGTTAAGTGCTTTTGCTGTGTTGTAATAAAAACTGGCGAGTGAATAAAACCACCTCCTGTAGAGGGAGGAGTGAGAGAGGGGAAAATTTACATCTTTGAGCGCACACAGATGTTTACGATGTAAAACGCGTGTACAACGGACGCATTATCGTAAAAAGGAAATATCGCGAGCGAGCGAGAGATAAATTCTGCGTTCCTGACGGAAGAGGTAAAGTGTATGGAGGAGTAAAGGAATAGAAGAGAAAGTAAGATATCTCGTAAGAAGCACTTCATCGTGTAACAACATTGACAAGAGTCAGATCGGTAAGAGACTTGATTAGGGAATTGTAACGAGTGATGAGTATTAGGCTATAACAAAAACAAAACGCCTACAGGATACGCGAAAGATCCTGTTACTGCATTATCGAAGCTTATGTGTTTTGAGGGAGGGGAACGTTCATGAAAAAAAAAACTGAATAATTGTTTGACATTTGAGTTACTTGAGGAAACTTTGGGGTAGTTCAGTTCGTAGTCCTTCAGTCTTTCGACTGGTTAGTACCCTCCCCGCATATACCCGTGGTGCGTAACACCACCACCATTTTTTTTTTTTGGGTAGAAAAAAATTTAAATCGCTTTATTCGAAATTCTAACAACAGTGTGGTGCCGCATGCGTCATAGTCAGTAAAAATTGTGTAGGCCTATATACTTATTGACCAATCCTCGCTAAACCTTTCACCGTTTAATGATGATAATGAAAACGGTCTGGGAAGACTGAGCGTTAGGAACTGGTTGACGTTGAGGAAGAAAGTTGACCTATGGCGGAAAATCGCATACAGTCAGCTACAGATCACAGCACCAAACAGAAAGAGAATGAGAGATGGAGAGAGAGAGAGAGAGAGAGAGAGAGAGAGAGAGAGAGAGAGAGAGAGAGAGAGAGAGAGAGAGAGAGAGAGAGAGAGAGAGAGTGAGAGAGAGAGCATAAGGAGGAAGGATTTTGTCGTATAACTACTACCGCGTTGTTAGTTTGGCTTGCAGGGGACTTGATTATTTAATTGTTGAAATTAAAGAAACTACTGGTTGAGAGCATGTGTCATGCGTGGGTAAAAAAAAAGAATAATGAGAGAGAAAAAGAGAGCGGAAACAGTTCAGCATCTGCCAACAACTGCGCTATTAGATTGGTGGGAACAAACTTGTTTACGGAATTGTGAAAATTAAAAGGAAAACGCTCCTAAAAGAAGAGGAAAGCGAAGGAATAAATAACCCAGCGAGGAAGAGTGACATAGAACGAGGGGGAAGTAAAGAGGAAACGGGTTAGGAACAGTAAAGTTTATTTATTTGTTTTCGTACTGAACTCGACTGTAAAGTAAATCGACTCTTGTTCGACTACGATGTTGACTGCATGTCGCGAAAGCGATTGGCTCCAGTAAGAGAGTTTTGCGTTACATTACTGTGCCAATCACGTTTTATTTACGCAAACAATAAAAAAAAAACTCCACGCGAAACACTATGTTTGTAACACGACTAGTGCTGTAAAGTTAGTGTGTTATTTGTAAAACGAACAGGAAAAAAATAATATATGTAATTTTATTGCCTGTAGGCCTATACATAAAAAATAACGTTATTTATAGTGTAACGGCAATCGTATCGAACCGCGTAGAATAGACAAGTATGGCCGGTGTTGCCTCAGTCAAGGCCGCGTTCAAGTTTGTTCTAGAGTCTTCAAGAGGGCACTTGAGATACGCATTGGTTTCAGCATTAAGTGCCGTGCACATTGAGGATGGAAGATTTTTCTAGAAGGCGTGCGCTTCCTATAAAAAGCCATAGCCAGCTTATGAGTTCAGTGGTGTTGAGCGACTTATTTAGCGCGGATCGAGGATTTGTAGCGAAGTGTTGTTGCGTTCTAATTAGTGCGGAATTCTTTATAGTTGACATTATTATTGCGTGTGGACAGTTTTTACTTGAGTTATTGTAGAGATTATCTTGTTGATTACAAACTATTAATTGTGATAATTAAATCTGGTTATTAGTGATATCTGGTGTCTTGTATTTTGTTTTCCACTGTACCATATGACGATCAGCGAGACCGTCGTAACAATAGTGTGTTAACGTTTCGGCAAAACCACAGTACTGTGGTCACTAACGTCTACCACCCTACGTTAGCAAAGCTCGAATTTTACACTGATGATGGCAGGCAGTCGATGGTACTGTCGAAACGTCTGTTTTAGTTGAAAACAATGGACCACGGGCAAATAGCCTGGGAATGAATTTTGACAACATTGACTTTGGCCGTGTAAGCCTACGAAGTATATTCTTGTAATAGACCTTACTTCCTCGTTGGTCTTCCGTTCTAACCACTTCTTACACTTCTGCGTAATCCGTTTTTACTACGGTCAGTCTTATTTAAAATCTTCATGTACAGTACATACACGAGGACCTCAGGGGCGTACCGTACGCATTCCACCGTCAGCTGCACAATATCGTGTGTGTGTGCGCGCGCGTGTGTGTGTGTTACTGTCCTACTGCATTCGACTCGGGTTATATTTTTTGCCGTATTTCAGTACTTCCAGACCTTTTTGTCAATAATCGCTCTCCTAGGTAACTGACTTAAGAACTCGTTTAACTCGATATCATCGTTAATGAACGCATGAAAATTTTGCTTCCGAATTGACGACCGCTACTGCGTCTTCGATAACCTTACTTTCGAACTCCAAATTTGGCAAATTCTTGGCACAGTCTGTTAATTATAAATTCTAAGAATCTTACGCCAAATGTCTTGTTTATCGATGAAACTGAGGAAAAACAAAGTTTCGTCTCCAGTTGGATACTCATTGCACCACAGTGCCTTTCCCATGTTGCTTCTGTGTACAGGTTAAATACAGACGGTGTCCATCCCACAGTAAGGTTGACGGACCCTGACACCCCATCGTCCAGTTCCATTTGACCACTCTTTCCTTTATATTTGCTAACCAACGTGTCTTTAAATTCAATGATAGTGTAACTCTTAGGGACGTTGTCATAAGTTTATCCCAGAACGAGATGTAAGGGCATTTTTTCTGGCAGATGGAATACGCAGATTTAATGTAAGCCTTTCTTGTTATAATGTAGCATAAGGTAAGACAAAGAAAGCAGTGTGTTTTCCCCAGTACGACTGCTATAGCTACATAGTGTACGCTATAAAATTATCTTTTACAGCAGTTTAGTAATGATGTACTTTTTCAAGTTATATAGAGTCAGAATGTATACAAAATTTACGTGCGAACAAGTTATGCTGTCCCGTATAATGCTGATATTCGTAAAGTACTCGGAAAGCGGTAACACTATTACGCAAAGTGTACGGACGGAGCCAGGAGTAGTTGAAAAGTTTGATATTAATATTGAATAGGGCGGTGGTTCCTGGGATAGGCGACTCACTGTGGAAATAAGAATGCAACTATGACGTCACACTCATTGCTCATAAATAATTCTAACGTTAGCCCTTCTCGCACCTGGCACCTGTATCGATCCCGACCCTCTGTATCTCTCTCTCTTTCTCTCTCCCTCTTCTCTCTCTCAACCCCGTCGTACGCTCTCACCCTCCCCGGTCGCTCGCCCCGGTATTAATCATCATTAAATTCTCTTTCAGCCGTTTTCATTATTTACATTTTGTTCTTACCCGTTTTTATTAAAGTAATTTTTATTCGCTTAGCGTAAAACGAATTACCAAGGTGCTGACTGAACATTAGGTACAAGTGTTTTCGCGTGTATTTTTTTCCTTTCTTTTTCTCCCTCTGTCTCTCTCCCACTCTCCGCAAAAGATAATTTGTTTTATTCAGAGTCGTAATATCGTTCCCGGATATCAGTTGTGAACGAAATATTATACCTTTGTTCTTTTTTACCCTTTAGGCAAACTACAGAAGTCTTCTGTATAAGTGTAATTTATATGACAATCAAACATGCTTTTGAACGTGATACTTCAGACAGTCAAAACGCATTTCTAACTTGTGACAGTCAGCCAAACGTTTAAATTCTTCTTATGGTTGAAAACTGTACTATTTATCAGTTTTGTTTTACATAATTCCTGCCTTCATTTGTATTTAGTTCACCTTTGTACTGGTATTAAGTTACTGACTTATCCTCTTTCGAAAATAAAATGATTATTACAAAAGTTTTTAAACAAATTAGGAATGATTCGAAAGTCAAAGGTGAAAGTATTCATGTGAGTTTACAAACATATACAAATTTCGGGGTTAAGTGGTGGGTACTGAGTTGATAACAGAAACATGCTCTAGAGACGAAGTAACTGAGAAGGGACGTGGAATAGGGAACAGGTATAGGATAAGAGAAGAGGTAGTAGAATAAGATATAGGAGATGTAAGTTGTAAGATGTAGATTAAGTTGTATAAGACGTATAAAATAAGAGGCGTGGTGTTGAATAAGGGAAGATGTGTAGAAGAGGTATGAAATAAGAGGGGGTATAGAATAAGGGTAGAAGTATAGAAGAAGTATAGAATAAGGGAAGATATGTCGAAGAAGTATAGAAGAAGAAGTGTAGAAATAAAAAAGACACTGTACATACAATCTACGATTGAATTTCTAAAAGACAGGTGATTTTAGTCGGTCGTAAAAACAAGGCTAGATAAAACTTGGGAAGGAGGAATCGAGAAAAATTAGAAGTGAAACAGTCTTGGGATAAACTAATGATAAAAGTAATAGAAGGAAGAGGGAAACGGGCTGACATGCGGATATAACAAGGGATGTTAAAAGGAATAAGTTGTATTGATCGAATCAGTCAGAATCACCACGGCGAACACATCCTAGATATTATTTTTCTGCGCTTGAGAGGTAACATATTTTGTCTATGCTACTTCGATAATACCTAGTTAGCTAACCAGGTAATTATTCAATATGTGCCAGCCGTTATTAATACTATATAGTCCAGTCAGTGGTTTCCAACTTAAAAGCACCTTAGGGCCACGATTCAGTTCAGAAACCGATCGGTGGGCCGCACCTTAAGCGATCAATTCTCGACAAGTAAAGTAAAATTAAAAAAGACTGTATTTAATTGTAAATAAGTAAAAACAGGTAATTTACACAATTAACGTATCTTACTACATATATTTAACGATATAATTTGTTATTATGTCAGTAATGGAGATATAAGAAAGATATTAAACATTGTTTACATAAAATCTTCAATGTGATAACTGGGGTCGATCTTCTGCAGTCAACTGTATCAGGACTGTCCACTTGGAGGTGAGTTGTTGCTAATCTCTGAGGCGACTTTTGCTGTACTTCGTGATTAACTTCATTGTGGAGAATACGCTTTCTCAGATACGTGTTATTCCAAGTATCGACGTCATTTTCTGTCCAAAATTTCCCACATTTTGAAAGCGTTCGTTAGGTAACAGTTCCAAGAAATCCGATTCCTTTGTTGCTTAGTGTGCAGGAAGTGATCGGCTTGTAAATGACACAAGTCTAGTTGAAAACTCATAAACGGTAACTTTGAATAACAGATTCGACTGACTATGAATCAATCACGAGCCATCGGACAAGTGTTCAGTCTAGCCGAGGGATGGAACTGGGTCTTTTAGTACAACGAAAGTTAAAGAGGAAATGGAAATAAAGGAAATACACTTTCCTTTAAGCAAAGTGAAATATACTGTACGTTTATTAGTTTATTAGTGAATTCCTGAAACATTTTTTCGTGGATTTTTCCTGCGACACCATTCTTAGTTAAAATATTTTATTATTAATTTACTTATTAAAATAAATAGATGTATAAAATTAGTTTTCCAAGATAAAGTCACGGGTCGCATAAAAAAGTGTTGCGGGGCTGCATTTGGAAATCAGTGATGTAGTATTATAAAACTTAATCCTATTAGCTGGAAGACGGTCATCCTGTGTTTTGATTTGATGGTCGCTTTGTCGCATTTCATTAATAGCTTTACGTCCACAAGCGGAACCGAATGCAAGGCCAGTTATACACGTCCATTAAACGTATTCGTCGTAATTCTACAGAGTTCGTCAGTGCAGCGACGTAATTAGACGTCATAGCTCGTTGCACACATGATTGCAGTAATTTAATAACTTTTGTCGCTGACAGTATTAACTGAAAATTTAATTTCATTTGAGCTGATAAATATTTGTCCACTGCGAATATTATGCTGTCTACGTATTTGCATGAATATGACAGCGTTTCATGCTAGTTGTCTGTAACGAGCTAATTTGCTTCATTTGTTGTTGGTTTTTTAATAATTTCTGTTGGACTCACGTGTTAATTAGAATTAAAAAATTAATTTCCACATGAAGTCAAATCTGCTTTCGCTAAGTATTTTCATAGTAAACAAAATATGCATCCATAATGATTATTTTAATATATTCATTTAGCTTTATACATTATGGAAAGGCAAAGCGGAGACGGGATTACTGCAAAACTTGTGTATTCAACCCAGTTACTAATTACAAGACAGACGAGTTTGTGGGTGAGCTTAAAACAGATGAAAAATTTAATTAGAAAAATAACAGTAATGAATCCAAGATGTTTGTATTTCGTATTAAGTTCAGTAAACAACATATTCATCCATAATGTTTATTTTAATATACATACGTATTTATCTTTAAACGTTATGAAAACGCAAAGCGGTTTATCTTTAAGATCGGTTTATTTTTTTTGTAATGGATCAACTATGACCGTGAGCTGAATATGATTTCCTTTATCCTTTCGGCAGTGTCCGTCCTGAAACGTACCACCGGTCTCCGGTCTCTCTCTCTCTCTCTCTCTCTCTCTCTCTCTCTCTCTCTCTCTCTCTCTCTCATTCTCTTTCTGTTTGGTGCTGCGATTTTAGCTGACTGTATGCGATTTTCCGCCATAGGTCAGCTTTCTTCCTCAACGTCAACCAGTTCCTAAAGCTCAGTCATCCCAGACCGTTTTCGTTATCATCATTAAACGGTGAAAGGTTGAGCGAGGATTGGTGAATAAGTATGGACACAACTTTTACATCACACAGAACTCTTGTGTGGTTGGTATCGTAACAATTCAACAACGATTGTCCTGATGATGGCGATAAATATTGTCGTCACAAACGATGTCTGTCCTTATGAACCGATCCTCACTAAACGTTTCATAATTGATTAATTGACGCTCGTTACTAATTTAAGGACCGTCATCATTGTCTCTGTTAGATAGACCTGACGATAGATTTTGAACAGTGAGTTGGAGGTTCGCAATATTCAAACATAAGAGTCTTGTCCCGTGTTTCACAGCGTGAACATCGGCTGAAAAATGGCTGGCGAGAACATTAGGAGCATGATATGTCGTTGTTAAGCCACAGTATGTGACAGAAGAAAATAGTGTGTGAGAAAGGCAGCAAACTGTTATCGCTTACTCTCCTAGTTATTCAGCATATGTTATTTTAATTGATTGGGGGGAGGGATTGGTTGCGCTATTTCACCGCTCAAGAACGGCTGTGAGGTTTCTTGTGGTAGGCATCTATTCTATTACAGTACATATATTTTCTTCTGAGTATTTGGGATTCTTCTTATTTCTGGGTTACGTCTTCTCGCCTTTAGTGTCAGTTCATGTTGGTTTGTATTCTGCAGATGTCCTTGCCTTTTCATTCAGTTCGATTTAACCTTCGCGTTCATATTCAGTATTTGAAGTACTTCGATAGTGTCTTTATTTCTCATATGTCTCTTTTCTTGTTTCCTCCAATTTTTCTTACAAATCCCGTCTCTTGTTCACGGATCATTTTTTTCTTGTCCTTTTTTTGTAAATCAAACTTTCCCATACATGAGAATGAACGTTGCCAATGTTTTGTAAATTTTTAACTGTAGATGTTTCTTGGTTTACTTTTTAAATATCGGCCGATATGGTGTTACGTGTATTATTGAAATTTATCGATCTTTAGTATAATAAAAGAAGATATTGCAGGAAGTCGTTTTCTATTTCATTAATCTATTTTACCGTAGATGTATCTCTTGCACTTTGACAACCTGGGTTGCCTTTTGCCACTTTTCTTGATAGTAACCTGGGTTGTCTTTAGCCCTTTCCCTCCATTCACATTGCGTATCTATACTGCCATACTTAGTTGTTAACTAAGAGAAATTACGTTTTTTTTTTAATTTATAACTTAGAGCTCTGTAATCACAATGACCATAAGCACGCGCTCAATTACAATACAACCCGTGTCCGCCTTCGTACATGGTGAAATGGTACCATGAAGTCTCCACGCCGGCGAGATGCTGTGTTGGAGTGTAGAAGTCTTGCCCATGTCGATCGCCCGACTGCAGTAATACACAACCATCCAACAACCTACGCCCTCTCGTATCATCGAGGTATTGGCAATTCTTTTAACGTCTGACGTTTGAGTTGGAAAATTTGATTCTGTGTACTTTTCCGTTACAATTAGTTTTGATGTTCGTTATTAGGGGTCAAGAGTCTATTTTCTGACCACATAGGCCTAACAGCAGTGTTTGTTAATACTATGGTATTTCGCAAGAGCTTGGACATTGACAAACACAGATCGTAAAAGGATCGATGTCTTCAAATTTTTTAGCTACCTTCGTGTTCTGTCAGAGTGTCATCGGTAGACAAGAAGCTACCCGTCATACTACATGAGCTACGTATGAGTTATGTACTAAAAGAGGTAGTAAGAAGTAGCTAAGTTTATTCTGACATATGGCCAGAAAGACGGGATATGAAATGGAGGGTCTTTATGTAGAAGTGAAAGACCTAGGAGTATACGCGTATCCTCAATGTGAAGTACTTTTATTGATCTTTACATTTTATTGTTATTAATTAATTCTTTTAACTCTGATTTGTAGTTTTATTTTGTTCATATTCACTGAAAATCGTTAATAGTTTTTCCTTGTTTTTGACGTAATTTATTAAAATAATTCTAGCAGCATATGTCAGAACGGTTTAGTCAGTAGTTCGGTTTTTTGTTTTGAATTTAAAACTAATTCACTGAGCATGCAATTTGGGTTTACAAAAAATTAACAAGAACGAAATAAGGCAAAAAATGTACGTTTTGTGGGATGTTTTGAAGTTAGGTTGGTGGATGAAAATGCTGAGGAAATACGAATGGAAAGGGTGAAAAATAATTTAGATTGTGTACAGTATAAGGAAAATGACTGTACCACATAAGATCTATGGTGTAAGCATATGTATGTAGAAGCATATGTATGTATACGTGTATAAGTAAGCATAATCAAAATGTTGGTAATATGTAAGTAAAATGAGGTTTCATAGCGTTTTCAAATTGTATTTCCTGATGGCAAGCGAAAGAGTGGAAGAATCGACAGGGATCGTTCGAGCTATTCCAAAGGCAGTGGAGATCGGACAGGAAATTGGTGAAGATTAAGTGACCGAAGTGTACAGTGAGGTCACTGGGTGAGGTGAAAACGAATGTAAAATATCGGTATGGAGAACCATACATGACTTCCATGTTCTAAAATTTATATTTAAAATCATTTTCGAAATGAAATATTTCCATAGAAACTTCTTCTTTCTTCAGCCTTAACCACAGTACTGTCGTCACTAACATATACCACCACACGTTAGCGCACTCGATTTTCACTGATTTGGTGGCAGTCGATGGCACTGCCGAAACGTCTGGTTTTGCAGAAAACATTGGACCACGGCCAAACAGCGCGGGAGGGAATTGTAATAGAAAATTACCCCTTCCCCTTCAACTACCCTTTTTATTTATAGATATTTCATCTACCTTTGTACAGTGGATTATTATGACCTTCTTTTCAGAATACTTTATTTATCAAAATTAAAAGTACTTTACTCTGGTTAGAACTTAAATGTTGCATGTAAACTACCCCTTCCCGTTAACCGATCTTCACCAAAATCAATAGACCTCGAGTCCTCTACATCTCAGGCACATATGCAAAAAATTATTTGATTCTGTTTGAATTTGCTGCAATTATCGTACGCCATAGAAAAAATTACTCTTATTAAAACATAAAATGTTCCAGGTAAACTGCCCCTTCCCCTTAACTGATCTTCACCAAAATCAATAGGCCTCGAGTCCTCTACAACTCGGGCACATATGCAAAAAATTATTTGATTCTGTTTAACTTTGCGGCAGTTATCGTTCGGCATAGAAAACATTCCACACACACACACACACACACACACACACACACACACACACACACACACACACACACACACACACACACACACACACAGAGTTTTCGTAAAATGACTTTTCTTTACGTTTTGAGGGTAGTACAATCAGAATCAGCCCTTATCTCGAACACGATTTTTTTTCGCCGTCACCATACTTCCAATTTCCTTATGGAACATGGAAGTAAAATGCAAGGACCTCATATTCTATTGCTAACAACGTCGATTCAACTGATAACATTAGTAAAGATGCTTTCGTAATAGTATAGTGTTGAAAAAATACAATTAGGAACGAAACTTATTTTGTTATCCCAAAGTTCGTTTGCAAAATGTACAGTCGCTGGGAGGCTATATATAGCATGGAGTATTGAACTGAACACACCATCGTTCTTTGTCAGATATACAGTATAGTACATACAGCCAGGAGGTTAGTTCAGTTATACCAACTTCATTGCGCTTATGTATTAAGAAGATAAACTCGTTTGCTAAGTACAGTTTTCTCACGTTGTGTGTGCCACAGTTATATTTTAACTTACATTTGATTTATAGTAATAATAATGGCTCCCGTGTATACCACCGAACAGCTTAGGAGTAAGGCAGGGTAGGCTGCCTTATGTGAGCCGTACGACATACAAGGAAGGCAGTGCGGCCAGCACTACGCTTCAGCCGCCCATTATTATCCCCAGGATGTTATCCCAGGTACTCATTTTCAACAGGCTAAGTCGACCTGGGGGCCGAAAAACGCTCCTTGATTTTATGGTGCGGGCCCGGGAATCGAACCGGGACCTCTAGATTAGTAGCCGTGTGCCATACCCACTGGTCTACTGAGCCGCCTTATTTGATTTATTAACAGCAAAAATGTGGATCATTTTGTTATCAAGTAAATGGCATAATTAATATTTAAATTTATATGTTAATGGATTATCAAGATCAGCTGGTGCTTATTCAATACTGCAGCTAATGTATGCTACCTTTTTTCATTTATAAGATCTTCACTTTAAATTTTCTACAAATTTTAATAGCATGCAAGTTTTCTTTTCGTTTAAAGAAACACTAGTAATCTCTTTTGAAAAATTATCATATGATTATTGACGACGATAAAACTCACTCATTGAAGCAGTTCAGTTGTTTTTGTCTGTGCACAAATCCGTAATAGTTTTGCTGTATTGCTGTAGAAGCGAATATATATTGGGTTCGATACAATCATCAGGGGTCGAGGCTCTCAACGGAATCGAAACGCACAGTTCGCGTGACCGTTAATCGGTTTCTTCGTTCTGAGCACGAAACCATCCCTTCCCCTCTAGTGTAAGGGTTGAAACGTATATTTAACCGAACTTACTCAATCCTCGTTTCCATGTGTAACAGTCGCCCTACAACTGTTAAAACGTATCATTAGTCCTTCGTACGGTATAATTTTTTGCCATTAAAATTGTTACACTGTTGTAACGAATGAAAGAAGTTCTCGTCGAATAATTAAATAATTCGTTATTTACTTTAAAGTTTACCCAAGGCGCAGGCTTGTTCTGTGTGACGTCATTCATTAAGTCTGTAATATGTCAAGGGGTCACGGCACCGAGCCCCATCTTGCACTCCGTCTTGTTTGATCACAAGTCTAGTTAATTAACTTCCTCGGAAAAAACAACAAAAGCGGTAATGTCTTCCGTTCCCCTTTGTCCGGGATTATTATTATGGACTGTCTTTTTTTGTGACTTTATATAACTTGAAAGTGTTTTATTTTTAACTTCGTTTCCAAGGAAATTATACATCATTTTCTGCTCCCTTGAAGACTCCCAGTTTTCACTGTTTCTTGTAACTTCAGTTTTTAATGCATCTCATGTCCCAAAAATACGGACTCAGTTTTTTAGTTTTTTTAATTTTCGTTGTGGATTTTACAATAGATGCCTTCAATTAACTAGTAATCCGTGTACGGTAAAATTCTTACATTACAGCTTCTTGTCATATACCCTGTTCCGAAACCCGCAGTTTCAAGTATGCCTCTCTTAAAAGTTTTAAGTCTCCAAAGCCTTTTA